>JAODAL010011918.1:0-97735 GCA_025379985.1 Phyllomedusa bahiana
ATTCAGAGAAAAAAGACTTTACCCCTCCTCAGCAGTCCCCCCTGTCCTTTGGCAGATATCAGTCTGTCCCCATGTTTTTTTTGGAGGAAAATGGGTTTTTTGCTGCCCCGCTTGACCCAGGCTTCTCCATGAGTCCCGTCAAGTGGTGCAATGCACTCAACCCGCCCGCTGCCATTCCGACAAATTGCACTGCTGGTAGCCCCCATTCAAAGCTAAACACTTTTAAGGTGGTCCTGGCGCTGCTGGTCTTTTTTGGGGCCCTGGAGCCCTTTTTTGGAACAATGGAACCCCTTTCCCCCAAATTCCCTTATGATGCGATGATTGTTGACTGAGGTACAATCTTTTTGCTGCGATATCTTCCCTGTTAGGCCAGCTTTTTGCAGTGCAATGATGATCACGTGTTTTTTTGGATAAACCATGGTTAACAAAAGAGAAACAATGATGCCCGCACCGCCTCCTTTTTAAAATGTCCAGTGGTGTGATTCTTTTTAATCATACAGATTGATCTCCAGCCCCGTCTCATCAAACCCCCACCGTGTTAATGGAGCAATCATGAAAAAGATGTTGTGCTCTTTTAGGCAGGGGTCATGAAGTTTTTAATTGGGGTTTTGGGGAAAAAGTTATTTTCTGGCAACTATTGACTTTGCAATGAATTGTGTTAGCGTCACTCTTTTAAACATTCGGGGTTATGAAAATTTTATTTTAAAAAGAGCATTTGACTTTTTAAAAATTACATTTTTATCATTCTCAAAAATTTTGGCCAGATTTATGCTCCAGAACAGAGCGCCCAGCCCGTGTACAATACTCCAGAAAAGAGCATCGACAGGTATAGTGCTCCAACACAGAGTGCCTCAGCCAGTGTATAGTGCTCCAGAACAGAGTGCCTCAGCCATGTAAGTGCTCCAGAATAAGGGCCCCCACCCGTGTATAGTGTCCCGAAAAAAAGGGACCCAAAACCCGTGTAAGTTCCCGAAAGAACCTCACCCTGTTTGGCTCCAGAAAAGAGCGCCTCAGCCAGTGTAAAACACCCGAAAAGAGTGCCCTTGCCCTGTAATGTCCAAATAGAGGCCTCAGCCCGTGTACAATACTCAGACAGAGCACCTAGCCAGTGTATAGTGCTCCAGAACGAGTGCCTCAGTCAGGTAAGTGCTCCAGAAAAGACACCTCAGCCAGGTATAGTGCTCCCGAACAGTGCCCCAGCCCCGTGTATAGTCTCCAGAACAAGGCCTCAGCCAGTGTACAATATCCAGAACAGAGGCCTCAGCTAGTGTACAATACTCCCCCGAACAGAAGCCTCACCGATATAGTGCTCCAGAACAGGGCTCAGCAAGTGTTATTTTCTCCAAAAAGAGCCCCATCCGTTATTTTTCCAGAACAGAGTGCCTCAGCCAGTGTATAGTGCGCCAGAACAGAGCTTCTCGCCCCGTGTACAATATCCCGTCAAGTGCTCAGCCCGTGTCAGTGCTCCGAAAAAGTGCCTCGCCCGTGTCAATACTCAAACAGAGGGCCTTTGCCAGTGTAAGTGTCCAGAAAAGGCGCCCCAGACAGTGTATAGTGCTCCAGAAAGAGGCCTAGCCAGTGTTTAAAATGCTCCAGAACAGAGGCCTCAGCCCCGTGTATAGTGCTCAGAACAGGCCCTCAGCCGTGTATAGTGCTCCAAACAGAGCGCCTCAGCAGTGTTGTGCTCCAGAACAGAGGCCCAGCCGTTATAGTGCTCCAGAACAAGCGCCTCGCCCGTGTATGGCTCAAACAGAGCACCTCGAGTGTATAGTGCTCAGAACAGAGCACCTCAGCCAGTGATGTGCTCCCGAAAAAGACACCTCACCAGTGTATAGTGCTCCAGAAAGGCACCCACCAGTGTATAGGCGCCCGATCACAGCGCCCAGCTGTTTGTGCTCCCAAACAGAGGGCTCACCAGGTATAGTGCTCCAAAACCCGATGCCTCAGCCAGTGTATAGTGCTCCAGAACAGAGTGCCTCAGCCAGTGTATAGT
Source organism: Phyllomedusa bahiana (assembly GCA_025379985.1). Classification (NCBI taxonomy): domain Eukaryota; kingdom Metazoa; phylum Chordata; class Amphibia; order Anura; family Hylidae; genus Phyllomedusa; species Phyllomedusa bahiana. The sequence goes on from JAODAL010011918.1 coordinate 1,994, forward strand.
GCTCCAGAACAGAGTGCCTCAGCCAGTGTATAGTGCTCCAGAACAGAGGGCCTTAGCCAGTGTATAGTGCTCCAGAACAGAGCGCCTCAAACCAGGTATAGTGCCCAGAACAGAGCGCTCAGCCAGTGTATAGGCTCCAAAACGATGCCTAAAAAAGTGTTTTGTCCAGAACAGGCCTCTCCAGGTGTATTTCCCAGAAAAAGACCTCAGCCAGTGGTAGTGCGCCGATCAGAGGCCCCCAGCCGTGTTAGTGCTCCAAACAGGCGCCCGCCAGTGTCAATACTCCAGAAAAAGGCCCCTAGCGGTATAGTGTCCAGAACAGAGCGTCTCAGCCAGTGTACAGTGCTCCCAAAAAGAGGTCTCAGCCAGGTTTTGTGTCAGAACAGAGCCTCAGCCGGTATAGTCTCCCGAACAGAGCCCCCAGCCAGTGTTTAGTGCTCCAGAAAAAGCACCTCGCCAGTGTATAGGCCAGAACAGACACCCCCCAGTGTTAGTGCTCAGAACAGACGTCTCAGCAGGTATAGTGTCCAGAAAAGGGTCTAGCCGTGTATAGTGCTCCCGAACAGAGCGTTCAGCCCCGTGTATAGTGCTCCCGAAAGAGGCTCAGCCATGTTAAATGCTCCAGAAAAGGTCTCAGCCCTGTATAGTGCTCCGAACGGCCCTACCCGTTATAGTGTCCCGAACAAACGCCTCAGCCGTGTTTGTGCCCCAGAAAAGAGCCCTAGGTGATAGTGCTCCAGAAAAAGGCCCCCAGCCAGTGTATAGTGCCCAGAATTGAGCACCTCAGCGTGTATGTGGCCCCGAACAAGGACTCACCATGTTTAGTGCTCCAAACAGAGGCCTCACTGATGTGCTCCAGAAAAGAGTCTCGCAGTGGTTTAAGTGCTTCCAGAAGAGCACCTCACCCGTGTATAGTGCTCCAAAAGAACCCCCAGCCCGTGTAAGTGCCCCGAAAAGAGGGGCCCTAGCCAGTGTTAGTGCCCCGAAAAGATGCCTCAGCCCGTGTATGTGTCCAGAACAGAAACACCTCATCAGCTCAGCTGTTATCCCCGGCTGATTTTTAATGGGGAAAGTAGGTTCGGTGCGTCAGGCAGTGCATGTGACCCAAACTGCTGTCGGCCCTCTACCCCCCCTTTTTTTTTTTTTTCGGCTCTGGGGTGAATAGGATGTCATGCTGAAACGGTGCAACAGTCTGTGTACCGCTTGCCTCACCGTCCTTATTTTGGGGATTTACACTGGGTCTTTTGGGTCGTTTTGGATCCGAAAAACGCATCCAAAAACGCTGCATAAATCTCATCCAAGACACGGTGGTGTTTTGGGTGGTTTGGAATGCAGCGGGAAAGCACCTTTAGTTTTTAAAAAGGTTCCCTGCTGCTCAAGGATCCGAAAGCACATCAGAAAGAAATGTAAAACCCCGCATAGCGAGCACCGTCTGAACGCCGGGGGTGTTTTACATTGAAAGTAAGTAAATCACAAGCAATTTTTAGATGGTGTTTGGGTTTTTTAGGTCGGAAAAAGGTATAAACAGCTCTAAAAAATATCCCAACATGGAGTCAAAAAATGCGTGTGATCATACCCCTTTTTGGATTCATTTTTCAAAGCTTAAGTCTATGCTTCGGAGAGTGCTGAACATAATTTTTTTTGAATGTAATACTTAATTACCCATGTAGTGTAAATACTGTACTTAGATTCCTGCACCCCTTGTTTTAAATTACTGTACTTTTTTATTGATGATATTGTGTTTTTTTTTCTCTAGTGTCGTGTAGATTGTGTTTAATCAGACAACCTCAAATTGTATAGTGCTCCAGAAAAAAAGGGCCTCGCCGTGTTAGTGCTCCCAAACAAGTGCCTCAGCCAGTGTACAATTCCCAAAAAGATGCCTCAGCCAAAGTACAAAACTAGAACGAGTGCCTCAGCCCCGTGGGTCAATACTCCAGAACAGAGGCCCCAGACGTGTATATATCCAGAACAGAGTGCCCTCAGCCCAAGTACAAAAATCCCGAAAGAGCACCTCAACAGTGTACAATGCCCAGAACAGAGGGGCTCAGCCATGTACAATACCCAGAAAAAGTCCTCAGCCAATGTAAAAAACTCCCGAACGAGCACCTCAACCGTGACAATACTCCCAAACAAGGGACCTCAGCCGTGTACAATACTCCAAACAGAGCACCCCAGCAGTGTACAAAACCAGAACAGGCACCTCAGCATGTACAATATCCGAACAGGGCCCCAGCCCGTGTACAATATCCAGAAAAAGAGTGCCCCGGTACAAATCCAGAACAGAGGTTCAGGCATTTACAATACTCCAGAAAAGGGCCTCAGCATGTATATGTCCAGAACAGAGTGCCTCAGCCAGTTTATAGTACTCCAGAACAGAGCGCCTCAGCCAGTGTATAGTGCTCCAGATTAGAGCGCTTCAACCAGTGTACAGTGCTCCAGAACAGCCTCTCAGCCAGTGTACAGTACTCCACAACAGAGCCTGTCAGTCACAATATATAGTACAGTACTCCACAACAGAGCCGCTCAGCCAGTGTCCTGTACTCCAGAACAGCCTCTGAGTGTGGTACGGTCATAACCCTGCAACACTATCTTTGAAACACAAATCTGATGTAAGTGGTGATACTCCATAATAAAGCAGAAATAATAAAGAGATCAGAGAGAGGTGAAACTCCATCATCCATTGGCGGAGCATTTGGTTACAGTCGGTCAACAGTCTCAACAATTCGAATTTAAAAGTAGAATAATGGAGTATGTTAAAGGTCATAACTAGAGATGGGCGAATTTCTCAAAAATTCGATTCGCCGAATTTCCTGACAAAATTATTTTCGTCCCAAATTAACTCGGGACGAATCACATTAAAAACAGCTAATTCCTGGCTGCAGAGAGCCTGTAGGGTGCTGTAGAACATTGTGCCATGCTTAAATATGCAGAGGGAGCTTGGTTTGGTCTTCAAAATGCTGTGTTTTAGTATGACACGCACATGACTGCCGCCGCTCTTAGAATCGCTTCACTCTTGTAATGGATGCGGCAACAACAGCATACGTTGAAATGCCGACCGCTGACATCCGGGTGTGGATCCACTGTGGTCACCGCAGGCAAGGTGGTATATGGAGAACCACGCCAGGGAGCGGAGTCTAAGGGGCCCCTGGTCTTCACCGGAGCCCGCTGCAAAGCAGGAGGGACTTAGCTGCGGGGACCCCCCAGCTCGCTACCCCTGACGTGGCTAACTGCGGTGACAGCCGAGGTGCAGGACAGGAACACAGGCGGTGGTAGACAGGAACATAGGTAGCTGGATACGACGTACACAACATCAGGCCACGGCAGGAACAGGACAGGTAACACAGCAGGTACAGGACAGGGATCACGGCAGGATACAGCAGGAACAAGACAGGGCTCACGGCAGGAACAGGACAGCAGATACAGGACAACAGAAGACGACAGAAATATGGTCAGGAGCTCTGGTGGGCCACAGGAACTGAACCAGCAACAAGTTAGGCGGGAGTCCTACCAGGTCGCTACCCCTGTCGCGACTAGCTTGTGGTGGCAGCCTAGGCGCAGCAAGGTACCGAATCGTAAGACGAAACTCGTAGTCAAAGAGCAGGCGGCGGAGATTCGAGTTCAGGTAACAGCAGAAAGGTCGGGTACACGGGCAGACAGGAACTGATGAACAGGGGGAAATTGATGAACAGGAATAAATATATTAACAGGGAAATTTATGAACGGGGAAATTGATGAACATGAATAAATATATTTTTAAACGGGAAATTGTGAACAGGAATTAAATAAAATTAAGGGGAAATTTATGAACAGGGGGAAATGATGAACAGAGAAAGGCCATGAATAATTTTTGATCATCCAAGTGGACAGGAGTATTCCCCTGGGCGAACGAAGTCACACATGGGAGGAAATGCTCCAAGTCATGCAAGATGACATTGATTTGTGGCTTTCTCCGCGCCCAAACTAAAAATTAAAAACAATTGTGAAAAACGATGGTAAAACATGGTGTCCGCGCTGCTTTGGAGGAGGGCTGAGCCTGCTCCCTGCATGGTTTACATGTTCAATCTGGTTCTTAAAGTCTTACACCCATCTGAAAGGGACATTTAAAAAGGGCCAGGAAATTTTGCATGAAATTCAGCCGTTCTTACCCGCCAAGCACACCCTCCTTAAGCTGCAGCAGCAGACAGGCCTCCTCCAACATAGGCTGATATGTGACTTTTCCAAATGTTGGAATTCCAGCCTCCATATGTTGGAACGACTCTATGAACAGAGAAAGGAAATTAATGATTTATTGATGATCCAAGCGGCCAGGAATACACCCCTGTGTAATTTTAATTTCGGCCAGTGGCAGCACATGCGTGACACCTGCCGTTTGCTCAGGCCCTTTCATGCGGACATGTTATTTGTCAGTTGCCAGGACTACAGGATGAATAACGTCATTCCACTGCTTCATGTTGTCACGGACAGCGGTAGTGGATCATGGACAAGAAGCGAGGGCAATAGCCCGCCAGGGAGAGAACTCTAAGTAGGTCCCGGTTTTCACCAGACCCCGCTGCAAAGCAGGATGGACTTGCTGTGGGCGGGAGTCTACCAGGTCGTTTACCCTGACGTGACTTGCTTGCGGGGGGCAACTGGGTGTAGCGGGGGTACAAAATCGAAAGGCAAAACTCGGGGACAGGGGGGTAATTCTGGACAGGCGGCAATGGTTCGTGGGCAAAAGGACGGGGCAAGAGGTACGGTACACGGATATGACGACGGGCTGAAGGAAAACTTTATCTATAGGCTCTAAAGATTATTATTATTTATTTTTTGTCTTGGAGGCGGTTGTGTGAGGAGCCTTTTCCATTAAAAATTCAGCTAAAGAATTTTTCCACGCTTTAAAAATTCGGACCCCTAGATAATAGTTCAGCAAACTTTTCCTTTATCACCTGTGTTATCTGTTATGAACAAATGAATGTTTATCAACTTGCTTTTTTAAAACCCACTTGAAATTTGTGTGGATGTAATTTTGTTCCACCGGTACAGGGGAGGGCCTCCAGAAGGACTTGTGTTTTTTACTTTCTGTAAGTTGGACTTTACAATTCACATTTTTCCCATACTGAAGAAGTTTACCAAACCCATTTTTGCAGCATTTGCTTTTGCTTCTTTTTTGTTCTGTCCTATTCCAGTTTTGTACTGAATTCAACAATGGCACAGAATACAAAATAAGCAACTAAAACATTCACTGTAGTTATGGTCTCCTTCAGTTCAAGTTCCATACGCTGCATTTGAGAAAACTGGTGTAACGCAGAAACTGGATTCAAACCACCACGTTTATACTTCTTGAGTGTTTGATCGTCATGCTGTCCTCCCCAACGGTCTTGGTATGCATGGCTGACCCCTCGCCAAAAAACCTCCCATGCCACTCTCCCCATCAATACTGCAAAAAGCAGGGGATGTCTGCCCCACCTCTTTGTTGCCAAGTAGTGCTGACTGTCCTCAAATTGTTCGTCCTCGCTGTATAGTGGCGCTGAGCCCAGACCACATACTAGTTCTCTGGCTGAGGGACCTGAACGGGACAGAGGCGGGTTGAGGACAGGTGAGGGGCGCTGACCTGTTCCGGGCCCCTTTCCCCAAAAAAGAGTTGTAAATTTATGAATCCACCGACTCTTGGCTGGGCTGTCAGATGTCATCTGGGATGAAGTTGATGATCTACTCAACCAATCAAGAACCCTTGAGTTACTGATCAACACACGGCTGCTACATGATACCGGCACAAACACGTTAATTAACCCTTGAATATAAATTGCGCTCCAGAAATGACCAGATGGAATTAAAATGTATATGGGGCAGAATTAGACCCACCCTGGACTCGAATTACAATACCCCACAAACTGAATCAAAATGATAACGGAAGAGGAGCAGTCTCTAATAAAAGCAGTGACACAGCCCCCATGTCCCCCAAATCGCTGTTAAAAGCTATTTCCTCTGTGTAAGATCTCTGCTGCTGCAGCAGCCGCACAACAAGAGCAGTGTGAGGAAAGAGCATGGCGTCCATACTTATAGTGCTGTGATGTCACAGAAACCCGCCGGTCTCTGATTGGCCTGATGTATGCACATGTCATTTAGGGTCTTCCTTCCTCCCAGAGTTCTCTTTCCCATGTCACCCCATGTGCTTGTGGCCGTTCCCGCGAATTACCCCAAACTTCTATTTCGTGCAGAACCAAAGTTATCCTTAAATTCTAAACGAAGTCCACTTCGTTAGAACCAATTCGCCTATCTCTAGTCATAACCCAATAAATTCCATGATTATTACCAAGCACCTAAGTGGTTATCAAGATGGAAAATGCTAATAATTTGGATAGAAGACCAAAATCAGTGTAACATTTCTATTTCTCTTTCTATAGTGCAGGAAAAAGCTTGAAGACTTTAAAAGCTTCACATACAGCAAGTGAAGATAGTTACAATGAAGATTTTGTTTGCAAGTAGTGGTTGGTTTAATCGCTTTAAAGAAAGAGTGAATTTGCTTAATATTATCAACTGACCCTTAATGCCACAGCCAGTTTTGATCTCCCTGACAAAGCCCCATTTTTGAAATCTGACATGTGTCACTTTATGTGAGAATAACTTTTTGACACCTTTTACCTATCCATGTTATTCAGAGATTCTTTTCTCGTGCCACATTGTGTTTTAAGATAGTGAGAAATTTTGGTCCATACAATCCTTATTTGTTTGTGAAAAATAAATTATTGTGAACATTTGGAAGAATTTGCCATTTTCAAACTTCAAAAATTTCTGCATGTAAGACAGATAGTTATTCCACTCAAAATAGTTTAGAACTAGCATCTACCATATCTCTACTATAGTTTGTCATCATTTGTTAAATCTTTTTATTTTTTATGACATTAGGGGGCTTAGAAAATGAGTAGTAATTTTTCAGATTTTTAGGAAAATTGCAACATAGATTTTCTCAAGAACCAGTCCAGTTCAGACGTGGCTTGGAGGGGCTTGCATTTTTGATACTCCATCTAAAAAACTACATCTCTTAAAGTATTTAAAACAGTGTTTATGAAGTTTGTTCACCCATTAGGTATTTTACAGAACTTTAAGCAAAGTGGAGGTGAAATTTCAAAATTTTACTTTTTTTGCAGATTTTCAATTATTATCCATTATTTACTGGAACAAGGTAGATGTGAGAAGGGAAATGTAACTCAACATTGATTCCCTCAATTCTGCCATTTTAGAGACATCCCATATGTGACTCTAGTGCGCTATTTGGCTCAACCACAAGCCTCATAATAGGAAGAGCCCCTTCTAGACTTTGGGGTCTCATTTTCAATACGATTTTATTTAGGTAAGATTCCAGGTTTGCAAACACCCTAAGGTGCTAAAACTTAAAAAAGACCCCTTATTGGAAACTACACCTCTTATAGAATATATCCGAGGGTGTAGTGAGTTTCCTGGAATCCCAATGTAAAGATGGTATTTTACCTCCCAACACCACATCACTACTTCAGCCAATGGATCAAGATGTCTCCTTCAAGGCTTATTGTTTGTGGAGGACATTCTCATCGGCTCTCAGGGCTACCCAAAAGAATTAGATGACCTTAGGAGAGTTTTGGAAAAGTTAAAACATTTATGTTGCCATCAAAAATATTACTAATGCCTGGGATGAAATGAAAGAATTAAATATGTGAGGAGTTTGGAACAAATTGTGCCCCAAATTCACACAGGAACATATGGGGTTTACAGATGAAGAAATTGTGGAACCCAAGCAAGCTGTGGTTGCTGTTGGGAATGAGCTGCAGGTGGACATCAGTGAACATGACATAACATAATATCTGTAATCAGCAGCATCGGAAAAATTTAGGTAGTCTAGAGTATTCGCCCATCATACCAGAACCAAGGTCTAATAGTCAAAAATATGTAAAAATAGCACTTTACAAAAAGGTGGTGGCATCATTTATTTGTCGTTGGTTAAAATAAACCACAACCTTTTTGCGAAGTGCTGTAAGGAAGTAAATACAAAAATAGGTAGAGGAATAGGAGGTGTTTTAATGGGAAGACAGAAAAGCAGTTTGTAAAGATTGCAAATGGCCTTTAAAGGGGTTATCCAACCTTAAAAAAATAGCAAAGGTAATAAAATTAAAACAAACAGTAGCCAAATCCAGTATAAAAACTCCGCTTTATGTTTACTTACAGCCAGTATAAGACCACTGTAACCTGAATATCCTCTTTACCATAGCTGTATCCCATCTCAAAATGTGATAGAATATCACTATGATAAGCATTCAAGTTATGATTGGTGGGGTCTGACCCCTAGAACCCCTATTTTTCTTTAGTGTGATGGGACCATAGCGCTGATTCTGCAACACGGCCTCTTTACGGTATTTTCCAGGCATCAGTGTGGTTCAGTAAATGAGTACATTGCTCCCTTCCACTGCCCGAGTACCAGAGGAAGATCATTAAATTGGCGATATACTGCAATACATGTACACTAGTACTGCAGTATCTGGTACAATCAATCCTATAAACCCTAAATATTTCTGTAATAAAAAAGTAAAACAATCTTTTTTAAAACTATAAAAAAAAATAAAAGTTCTAAACATCCTTCTTTTCCTAATTTACAAAATTTATAAAAATAAATATAATTCATATAGTAAAATATAACATTTTTTACGGGGGCGTAACTAGGGAAGCCTGGGCTCCATAGCAAACTTTTGGATGGGGCCCCGCCCCACGACCACAAACATTTACCTGGTCCTCTTAAGTCATTCAGTTACTAGATAGTACAAGGAGTCATTACCTCACCATAGATATCACCATCATACAGCTACCAAACAAATCCCACTATACCCAGATCAACATTACCAATAACACTATTACATATGGATCTGATTATACTGCCAGAACAAGACCAAAAATTACCACCACATAGTGACTGCATAATACCCCTATACTATTACTGAATAAAGATCAATATTCGAGCCATATAGTGGTATATACCAGTGTAGACATGTGCCCTTCAAACTGTATATTACCTCCATACAGTGACCATATAGTTGTAGACACCAGTGTACACAGGCTCTGCAGATTGTATAGTACCTCCATACAGTGACCATATAGTGGTAGGTACTAGTGTACACAGACTCTGCAGACATAAGTGATTATAGCGCAGTTACATCTTGTGACTCACAGGTGAAGTTCCTCTGATGAGCCGTTGACTTTCCCTTTTGTTCTGCATCCAGTCCAGTCTGCCATGATGACTTCTCCAGGCCACCACTTGTCCCTGCAGATTTGGATACAAATATCCTGACTTTTCCAGCACCTCACTCCCCGCCCCCACCTCTGTACACACTTCCTAGGTGGGGGAGAGTTGGTACAGGCCATAGCTTAGAGGTCCAGTTTCCTAAGGGAAGGGGAGGAACAGAGGATTCAACCCCATATAGTTAGGCAAGTAGGGTTTAGGTAGCTATAGGGAGCCATATAGGTAGGCAAGGTTTAGGTGGGTTATAGGGGCCATATAGGTAGGTAGGCAGGGTTTAAGTAGCTTTAGGGGCCCCATATAGGTAGACAGACAGGGTTTAGAGGGGGTTATATAGGTAGACAGGCTTTAGGGGGCTATAGGGGCTATATAGATAGGCTATACGGAACTTTAGGAGGCTATATAGGCAGGCTATAGGGGGCTTTAGTCTATATAGGCAGGCTATAGGGGGCTCTAGGCTATATAGGCAGGCTATAGGGGGCTTTAGGCTATATAGGCAGGCTATAGGGGGCTCTAGGCTATATAGGCAGGCTGGCTATAGGGGACATTAGGCTATATAGGCAGGCTATAGGGGGCTCTAGGTGTGGGTGGCGCGGTGATGTGACGTCACCGTGCCGCCCGTGTGATCACTGAGAGCCGGCATTGGAAGTAGCAGAGCGTCAGCAGCGCTCCGTTCTGCTACCACCAGGCAGCACTGCCTTGAACCCTTGGGCTGGAGGGCCCGGGCGTTCAGAGGTAGCATGCGCCGGGCCCCACAGCTCCGCACCCGCTGCAGTCTGCGGGGGAGCAGACGTAGTAGCAGCTATCCCGGTAGTTACACCCCTGATTATTTATAATTATGAATGACAGAATTGCATTTTCTTGTGTATCCCACCTCCCAGAGGAGAGGGAATAAAAAGTTGCAGCCCTCAAAAAATGCTCAGCCTGCAAAAAATAAAATTGGGTATCACCAGAATTGTATTGACTCTCAGAAATGAGATAACTTCTCATACTGGGTAGGTGGTCTTATCTTTGATGATGATAGAGTGGTTTCACAGTAAAATTTGGGGTGACAGAAAATTCCATTTCCGGAGTTGAGGGGGGGTGGGGTTGGGGTGGGACGTTATGGTGATTGTTTAAGATTGGCTCGGTTGTTTTCTTATTTTTTGTTTATATTCTTATTAAATGGAGAAGTGTATGGCAAGGTTCACACGGCTTATTGCCGACGTAATTGCGGGGACGGATTTCGCCCCGCAATTACGCCGGCAGCCGTGCAGCGGGGGTGGGGTGCCGGCAGCTCGCCGGCCCCATAGACACTCATTATTCACGGCGCGTACACGCCGTAAATAATGTGCATGTCACTTTCTCCCCCCGCGGCGGATTCGCCGAGCGGGGAGGAGAGACGGAATCCATAGTTCTCTATGAGAACTGTGGATTACCGTAATGACTGAGACGGATTTCAGCCGTACTGCAGCGCAAATACGGTGCGCAGTACGGCTGAAATCAGCGCCCAAATAAGCCATGTGAACGAGGCCTAAATGTCATGTGATTGTGACATATTGAAGAGTTATTTGATTATTGCAATGTTACTGTTTGTAAATGTTGACATTTTTCTTTCCAATAAAAATCATTGTTTAAAAAAAAAAAAAGAAAAAAGAAAAGAGATAACGTCATTAATATTGCACAATGAACTTCATAAAACAAGTCCCTCCAGTTCATTCATTTAACTTACTATTCATTTGGGATCAAAGAGGTATTCCTATTTCATTGATTAGCTTTAGAGATGGGCGAATTGATTCTAACGAAGTGGACTTCGTTTAGAATTTCAGTCGAAGTTTGGGGTAATTTGCGGGAACGAAGCGTGTTTTTAATTGATAAAATGGCCGCCAGCACATGCCGTTACAAGGGGCAAAAAACTCTGGGATGAAGAAAGGAACATCCTGAATGACATGTGCAGAGATGAAGCCAATCAGAGACCGGCGGGATTCTGTAACGTCACCGCACTATATAAGTCCGGGCGCGACGCTGGCAGCTCGCACTCCTCTCTCCGTGCCGTGCTGTAGCTGCTGCAGCTGCAGTAGCTGAGATCTCACACAAAAGAAATTAGTTTTTAACAGCGATTTTTGGGGGGGGGTGTCACAGCTTTTATCAGAGACTGCTCCTCTTCCGTTTTGATTTTGTGGGGTATTGGAATTGAAGTCCAGTGTGGGTCCAATTCTGCTGCATATACATTTTAATGCAATCTGGTCAGTTCTGGAGCACATTGAGCATCCAATGGTTTTCTAAGCCTGTTTTTGCTTTTGTATTCAGTAAAAGAAACGGCATTTTTACAAGCCACATACCAGTTAATTTTTTTGCTGCTCATTTCTTTTGCGCAATTTATATCCAAAGGTTAATTAACCGTGTTTCTGCTTTTGTAGTCAGTAAAATAAACGGTGTTTTTCAACGCCAAAGACAAAATTTTTCCTGTAGCATAATTTATATCCGAAGGTTAATTAAGCGTGTTTCTGCTTTTGTAGTCAGTAAAAGAAACGGTGTTTTTCAACGCCAAAGACAAAATTTTTCCTGGTGATTCCTGTAGCATAATTTATATCCGAAGGTTAATTAAGCGTGTTTCTGCTTTTGTAGTCAGTAAAAGAAATGGTGTTTTTCAACGCCAAAGACAAAATTTTTCCTGTAGCATAATTTATATCCGAAGGTTAATTAACCGTGTTTCTGCTTTTATAGTCAGTAAAATACACAGCGTTTTAAAACGCCACATACCAGTTAATTTTTTCCTGGTGATTTCTGTAGCGCAATTTATATGCCATGATTAAGGGTGGTTTGCCGCCCGAAACGCGTCGGCGTTAATTGGGGTCACTTTTTTGCTATGCCGTGGAGGGTTCTTCTTGTTTTTTAAAGAATTGAAAATAAACGTCTGAATGTTTTATTGAAATCTTTGGAACCGCTGTGTCTACTACGTGCGACTATTGGAGCGCAATTTATATCCAGGGGTTACCCAAGCCTGTTAGTGGGTTCATTTGGAGTCAAATACAGGGTGTGTATTTATCATATACAGATCTCTTCATTAAACAGAGTCTGTAAATTTTTTAACAAACAGTATGTCAGACAGAGAGGTGGCAGGCTCTTCACATGCGAGTGTCAGTGGCACAAACATTCCTGGAGCAGGTACAGGTCACAGCACAGTAAGGGGACGTCGCAGCAGGGGTCACTCGATGAGGCCAGAACTGCCGGTGTCATCTAGCGGCCGTGTGTTGACCAGCAACCCAATGGTTCTTGATTGGTTGAGTAAGTCATCCACTTCCTCCCAGATGACATCTGACAACCCCAGCCAAGAGTCGATGGGAACGTCAGACACAACCCTTAGTTGGCATGGCCCGGAAACAGCTCAGCGGCTCTCACCTGTCCTTAACCCGCTTCTGTCCTGTCCGGTTCCCTCAGCCAGAGAACTAGTATGTGTTCTGGGCTCAGCGCCACTATACAGCGAGGATGAACAATTTGAGGAGGACAGTCAGCAGCTACTTGGCAGCGAAGAAATGGGGCCAATATCCCCTGCTTCTTGCAGTAGGCGGCAAAGTATGAATGTGGAGAGTGGCATGGGAGGTCATGTTGTGAGGGTCAGCCTCTGCATGCCAAAACCGTTGAGGAGGACAGCAGTGAAGATCCAACAATAATCGATGATGATGTAGCCGACCACACTTGGGAGCCGGGTGAAGCAAGGGCTTCATCATCGTCAGGAGAAGAGGGCGTCAGCTTGCGCATCAGGCAGTGGCGCAGCCAGCAAGTGGGTAGTGTGGCCGTGAGTCAGCAGGGTAGCAGCAGTGCAAGGTCGAAAACCCGCTTTGCAGGTCCAAGAAATCGGCACAGGGGCTCAGCGAGGCAGCGGCAGTAGTAGTCACTCCGTGCGGAGCGTTGGCGGTAAAATCAGCTACTCGGTGCGGCAGTTCTTTGCTAAGACACTGAAGGAGCCGAATATGAGTATATGTAGAATCTGTTGTCAGAAAGTGAAGCGTGGACAGGGAGCTAACGTTGGCACCACGGCCCGGCGTCAACACATGCAGCGTCACCATCCGGTGGCCTGGGAGAAACGTGGCTCAGATGTGGTGGTCCATCCTGCTGCCGGAGCCCCCAGTGGATCGCATGCCATTTCAGCCTGTCAAGGCTCCACTACCTCTGCAGAAGGGAGCTGTTTCTCTTTGCCATCATCTCCCAGTCCAGATGCTCCTGCTCCTTGCTACTCATGGCGCCAGCAGTCGTTCAACAAGGCGACTGCAAAGAGACAACAGTATGCGTCCAACCATCTTAAGGTGCAGAAGCTGAGCGTGCTGCTGTCCAAGTTGTTGGTACTGCAGTCCCTCCCTTTCCAAATGGTGGATTCTGCACCATTCCGAGAATTAATGGCCTGTGCCGAGCTGAGGTGGAGAGTTCCAAGCCCTAATTTCTTTTCCAAAAAGGCAGTACAAACCCTTCACAAATATGTAGAACAGGAGGTGGGCCAGTTCTTGAGCTTATCGGTTTGTTCCAAGGTGCACGGCAGCGCAGACGTGTGGAGCTGTAACTACGGTCAGGGCCAGTACATGTACTTTATGGCCCACTGGGTGAATGTGCTTCCTGTCCAGCCACACCTTGGACAGGTGTCCAACAACTTGGACAGGAGACGGCGCTTTCTCCTCTATGTTGTCAAACTGCTGCTCCTGCGCCAATGTCCGCCTCCTCCACCACCACCTCAGCCTCCACAAGTGCTGCTCATACCACATGTGTAGGGCACAGCGGTGTCACGCAGTTCTACACCTGGATTGCCTCGGCGAATGAAGTCACACAGGGGAGGAACTGCTCCGCATCATGCAGCAAGAAATCGAAGTGTGGCTTTCTCCGCACCAACTGCAAATCGGAACCATGGTGACGGACAATGGGAGGAACATGGTGTCCACGCTACACCGAGGAGGGATGGTCCATGCGCCCTGCAAGGCGCACGTGTTCAATCTAGTTGTGAAAAGGTTCCTGAAGTCTTCCACCGATCTTCAGAAGATTCTGAAAATGGCCAGGAAACTGTGCATGCACTTCATCCATTCCTACGAAGCCAGGCACACTCTCCTCGAATGGCAGAACGGCCTCCCCCAACACACGCTGATATGCGATGTTTCCACCCGTTGGAATTACAGCCTGCACATGTTGGACCAACTGTATGAACAGAGAAAGGCCATTAACGATTTTTTGATAATCCAGGCGGACAGGAGTACTCCCCTGTGAAACTTTGAGGTCAGCCAGTGGCAGCTCATCGCGTGACACCTGCCGTTTGCTGAGGCCACGTTATTTGTTAGTTGCCAAGGCTACGGGATGAATAACGTCATTCCACTGCTTCATGTCCTGGAACAGATGCTGAAAAATTTGTCTGGGCAGGGGACTTGAAACGTGGCAACTACATCTCGCGGCCACATGAGTCCGTTGGGGATTGAACTGGAGGAGGAGGAGGACATTGGAGCAGAAGCATTGTCTGGTGAAATGAGTGGTTTTTCTACCCAGGTGACAGGAGTGGAGCAGCTGGAGAAGGTAGATGGAGATGAGGAAGACGAGGCAGATGACCCGCAAGCACCGTGGCAGTATACAGTGGAGATGGAAGCAGGGAGTCCCTCAGAGTCACTTGTGCAGATGACCCGCAGCATGCTGATTTGCCTGGTAGTGACAGCCGAATAGTCACCATCCAGCAGAGGAATGACTTTTGCCTCTTCACCCTATTGGACCCTCGCTACCGGTCTAAAATGGGAGCCTTTTTCCCAGCTGTTGAGAGGGAGGACAAACTCAAATACTATAGAGAAATCCTGTGTAGTCAATTGGCTGCTGCCTATGTGCAGCATCGTCCATCTGACCGGTCGGTTCCTCAGCGCTCAAGTACCACTGCCGCGGCTGCTGTGGTAAGGTGGGGGGATAGGAGCAGTACCAGCTCTATCAGCAGCAACCTAAGTCTGGAGTCGCTGATGAGCAGCTTCCTTCACCTGCCTAGTGAGGAGGGCACTCGCCAGCAGCAGCAGGACTTGGAGCAGACCCTGAACCAACAGGTGGTGGCCTACTTGGACAGCACTCTGCCACCCCAGTTAGAAAATCCGCTGGACTACTGGGCAGCTAAACTGGATGTGTGGCCGCAACTTTCCGAGTTTGCAGTGGAGAAGCTGTCCTGCCCGCTCAGTAGTGTGGCATCAGAGCGTGTGTTCAGTGCGGCGGGGGCCATTGTTACCCCAAGGAGAACCCGCTTGTCCACCGGAAATGTGGAACGACTGACCTTTGTCAAGATGACTCAGGCGTGGATCGGCCAGGATTTCCACACACCAATGCCTTAGGCGTCAGATTACATCAGCCATGACGCCTTACCAAAACTTTGAGAAATGAGTCTGGATTCAAACTACCTGCCTCAGCCACTATTCTGATGCCGCCACCCACCTGATGCCACACCTGCTGCCAGTTTCTTCATCTGCCTACCACCATCTTTACCAGGGACTGGTATTGCCACCCACCTCCACACTCTGTCATTGTGCCATTCTATGACCTCATGCTGCTGTTGCTGGTGCCGTGACCTCCACACTCTGTCATTGTGCTACTCTCTGACCTCATGCTCTTGCTGCTGCTGTGCCCTCCACACTCTGTCATTGTGCCACTCTGTGGCCTACTCCTGTTTTTGCCACTTCCAGAATGTCATTGTGCCACTGTCTGACCTCATGCTGCTGCTGTGACCTCCACTGCCACTCTGTGGACTCCTGATGTTGCTGCCACCTCCATACTGTGTGATTGTGCCACTCTGTGGTCTATTCCTGTTTGTGCCACCTCCACACTCTGTCATTGTGCCACTCTACCCGCTGTGTTGATGCCGTCACCTCCACCTTGTATCTTGCCACTATCTAACTCGCTGCTGCTGTTGATGCCGTCAACTCCACACTGTGTCATTGTGCTACTCTATGACCTCATGCTGCTGCTATGGCTGCTGCCGTGACCTCCACACTCTGACATTGTGCCACTCTGTGGCCCACTCCTGTTTTTGGCACCTCCAGAATGTCATTGTGCCACTGTCTGACCTCATGCTGATGCTGTTGCTCCTGCCGTGACCTCCGCACTCTGTCATTGTACCACTCTGTGGCCTACTCCTGTTTGTGCCACCTCCACACTCTGTCATTGTGCCACTGTCCCCCAAGCACAGTGGCAGTATACAGTGGAGATGGAGGCAGAGAGTCCTAAGAATCACTTGCGCACATGGCCCGCAGCATGCTGATTTGCCTCGCTAGTGACAGCTGAATGGTCACCATCCGGCAGAGGGATGACCTCTGGCTCTCCACCCTCTTGGACTCTCGCTACCGGTCCAAAATGGGAGCCTTTTTTCCAGCTGCTGAGAGGGGGGACAAACGTACTATAGAGAAATCCTCCGTAGTCCCTCTGCTAACGTTCCGAAACCATTTTTGGCCAAGGCAATTTTACCTCCATCAGCTTCTTCATTAATAACTAAAAAAAAAGTTCCAACGCAGTTTATTATGAAGTATAAACGTGGTAGTTTGAATCCAGTTTCTGCATGACACTAATTTGTTGAAATGCAGCGTATGGAATTGAAGGAGACTCTAACTACAGGGAATGTTTTAGGTTCTTATTTTGCATTCTGTGCCATTAGTGATGGAATTTAGTACAAAACTGGAATACTGAAGTACAAGCAAATGCTGCAAAACTGGCTTTGGATGAGCTTCTTCAGTATGAAAAATGAGAATCATATGTCCAAATTACAGACAGGAAAAACCACCTCCTCCTTGAGTCTCGTCTGTCATATCCGTGTACCGTACCTCTTGCCTCTGTCCCTTGACCACGATCCTTGCCGGCTGTCCTGACCTTACGCTTGTCCCCGACTCCAAGTTTGCCTTACGATTTTGTAACTCGCTATACCTCGGCTGCCACTGCAAGCAAGTCACATCAGGGGTAACGACCTGGTAGATTCCCGCCGCAGCAAGTCCATCCCGCTTTGCGGCGGGCTCTGGTGAAAACCAGGAACTACTTAGATTCTGCTCCCTGGCGTGGCTATTTCCATCGTCCCCTTACTGTGCTGCGATCTGTGGCGGCTCCGGTAACCTACTACTGTGTTCTTTGACGCTATTGTAGGATCTTAGCCCTCAGCTTTTTTTTTTCAGCTGGTGCTGCCATGACTTTATCAGGCTGCATTCCTGCTTCAGTTTTTTGGTCAGTTTTGCCCCTGTAAGTGCACAGGAATTTTAGAGTGAAGCGATTCTAAGAGCGGTGGCAGTCATGTGCGTGTCATACTAAAACACAGCATTGTATGAAGACCAAACCAAGCTCCCTCTGCATATTTAATCAGGGCACAATGTTCTTCAGCACCCTACAGGCTCTCTGCAGCCAGGAAATAGCTGTTTTTTAACACGATTCGTCCCAATGTAATTTGGGCCGAAACAGATTTTGTTGGAAAATTCGAAGAAGTCGGCGATCCGAATTTGTGAGATATTCGCCCATCTCTAATTAGCTTTAAAGATGTAGGCAACAGTAAATAAAAGACACTACCAAATACATTGATGGTATGATTTTTCTTCTTAGAGCAGTTCTCATTTCCTGCTTGTGTACACAAGGTTCCTTAGGTTGACGACCATTTCTCTCCGCTCTCATTGCTCCAGCATCTGTGGTCAGGATGGTGACATTGCTTTCTACTGTGTCTTATCAGCAGCACAGGAGCTTGTTTACCTATGTTACTGACAAACTTTAACCTTTAGAGCTCTTTACCCTCTTTCCCTACTATTTACACCCTTCTGTTAGGAATATTCCTCTAACAGGCTCAGCTAGGAATAATAGAGCTGATATGCCAGTCAATGTTGCAGAACCTATTGTAGCCTGAACAGGAAGTGAGAGTCTAGAGCCGGTTGTGAAGAGCAGGTTCTGTGAAACAGTATGATGAGAACACACCTTTAAGGAGTCCAGTGGGCTGTGTTATCAGTGATTGACAGCCTTGCTTGTATGAGGCTAGGTCTACCATGCATCTGACAAAAAACGGCCGAAAGTCAACCATTTTTTTCCGATGCATGACCACGTTTTTTTTTTCACATTATCCCATTATATGGGAAGACGAGAAAACTCACAGCAGCGACATATTATACATAATTTTGTATAATCCACCGGTGCCAGAAGATGAGTAGAGAAAAAATTACTTGTGTAGACTATAGGTCGTTTTTTCTATTAAAGTCTATGAGCTGCCTGAACACTTGTTTCTCATTGCAGTGGAGACATAGCCTGAGTGTGCATAGAGATGGCTGTCAGTCACTGATAACAACGCCTACTGGACTCCTTATCCCAGAATTGGCAGGAATTTAAATGAATAATATACAAGTTCTACTCATTTTTTTCCCTCAAAACAGTATATCAATCTGCTCAGCTCTTCCAGCTCTTTAACCAGCTGCTAGCAAATCTGACATTATTTTAAATGGGGTAGGCTTCCACGTTACATGTAGCAACATTGAGCCTTTATGTACACGTTGGGATGAAGCTTTCTTTGAGGAGGGTAAAAACAAAATCACATTGAGCTATCTCACAACATGGCAGACCAATAATGTTACATACAATTCTATATGATCTTATGGGAGGAAAAATGACAACATCTTGCAATATTGTGGTCATAGCAGATCCAGAAAGCAGCAAAGAGGGGTTTCCATGAGGAGGACAAATTCCCGACATTGACCTTATTGATGAACATTAGAGTCTGGAGGAAGAGGACAGGGGCCAGAAGCAGAGTGTCCTGGAACCAGTCCTCTTGCGCCACAGTGCATATACTGGACAAACGCTCGGAAGAACCGAAACATTATGTGTATGGCTATACCTATCATTCACAACAATCACCACATGAGCAGGAGACCACGCTTATATGGATTACCACGATTTCCGAAATACTGTCATAAAATGGATCTTCAGTGAGAACTTTGGACTCTGAACCAAACTTCTACAAGCTGGAGAATGGATCCAGAATAACCACACCATGATACGTAAGACAGGAATCTAACCATATCAAGTAACGGCTTAGTGCCAGACAGGACATTGTCCCTATACTGTTTCATGGAATTCCTTCATGGACTTATTTTTTTTTCCAATCCCCCTTTCTTAATAAAGCTCTTTTTTGGAACTTTTTTAATGAGGGCTTGAAGCCGCGAGGAATCACTGCTACGCTACTCTGCTAGTGAAAGTCATTTACGGATGTGAAGATGCTGTGTAATTTCCTTCAAAGAGCTTCAGATCAGTCATCGGGACACAAGTTCACGTAACCACTTCCTGACCAGGCCACTTACCCTTGAGGCTGGCCAGGCACATTTTCATTGTGGGTTTTTAAGCTACAACGCTTTTTCATGCATTACTAACATTCGTGCTTGTGTAACACATTTGCCTTTTTAGTATAGTACATAAGACTTTATTTCTATGTAGTGTTTACATTACAGTGTTTTTTTAGTATCGGGGAAAACAATGAAGTACATTTCTGCAAGTGTCTGTCTTTTTTTTAATTGCAAAAAGTCCCACAAAAATAAGTTTTTAAATTGTTTCACCTTTCCATTACATACTTTCTTGTGTAGGTGGTATTTAGTTTTAGGGTTGTCAGGGGTGAGATAAAAGTTGCTGTTTTATTCTGTTTTTGTCTTTATTTTAATTTATTTTACACTTTGTGTCCCTACAAAATCAGAACCGATCTTTAGGGTAGTTTTACAACATATATTTTTATTTTTGATTCCCGATTTTCCCTTAGTTCCAGTTACAAGAGGAATACAGCCCTCAGCATTGACTACAGAGCCGATCTGGGTCTGTTAAAAGAGTTTTTGACACTTTGCAAAATCCCTTCTGACACCAGCTCATAGTTTACTACAAGTAAGCCTCAGAGAGCAGGGATCTGCACACCTACGCAGCTCTCCACCATTCATGTTCATGGAAGCTCATCTATAGTCAGAACTCCCATAGAGATGAACAGGGAGAGCTGCGCAAATGCGGCCATATCCTCAGAGGCCGACTCGTAGCGAGCTGTGAGCCATCTGAAAGACATTTTATGAAGTGGCAAAACCCCTTTAAGGCTCTGCAGTTATCCAGCCCCAGAAAACAGGAAGCCTGAACTGTATACATGGCAATCATTGTGCTCCGTGTATAGAGCGACTGGGAAGGCAGGGACTGTTAAAAATTGTCCCTGCTTTCTCTGGCTGTCATTGGCATTTTGCTTTCCATTTCTGCAGCTGCATGATCTCTGTGAGGACATTGTAAAATCCCTTAGGCCATGTCCCCCAGCACGGTTTTTCAGCCGGTTCTTGGTTTTGAAAACCGGCTGAAAAACTTTTACACAGTCCTTAATGGAAAATCCGTGCATCGGTCCCCACTGTACAGATTTTCAGCCTGCTGTTTTTTCAGACCGCCGGCGGCCCGATAACACATAGAACATGTTCATTCTTCCATCCGGAATATGAACATTCCTATGTGAAGGGCAAACTGCGGAGAAAAGCCGACCCCCGGCGGCCATGTGCACGGCACGAAAACATGACAAATACGGGTCGGATAAACCGAATGGTATTTGTTCTGCTCCGTGTAAATGGCCCTTTAGGGCTTTCCCCATGGCACCGGTTATTTGTCGGTTTTTCAGACGGTTTGGATTTTACAAACCATCTGAAAACCGACAAGCAATGCTGTCCCATAGACTTCAATAGGAAATCCGTGCAGTAATCCCCACTGCACAGAATTTCCGCCGGACATTTTTTTACACCGCCAGCAGTCCGAAAAACTTAGAACATGTTCATTCTTCCACCCGGTTTTCGGGGAGAACATGAACATGTGGATGCGAAGGAGGAGGGCTTGGATCCGCAAACCGCGGACAAAAGCCGTTCCCCTGTGTGCCGAATAAAGATCAAGTATCTGTCGGGAAATCCAACCGGTATTTGGTCTTTGCCATGTAAATGCACCCTTACAGAGTCAGTTGCGCACCATCTGGATGTTGATAGTAACAGTCTGCAAGTGATACAATAGACCTCCTAGCGCTGTGTCAGCGGAATGCCTATTCCCTTTGTACATGAGGACTCTTTTTTAGGTTGAGTACTTTTTTTTTAGGTTGAGTAGCCTTCTCAGTCTTTACACTTAATTTCTGGAGTCTGTACTCTAATATTTTGTCATTTTTCTTTCTCCTATCTAAACCAGGTATCCACATCTGATGCCAACAGCGGGAGTAATCCTTGCAGTATTAATGAAGCTGTAAATTTAGGTGAGAATTTCTTATAATTTTTTTCAGCGTTTATATATTAATTTTTTCTTCACTACATCCTTGCTGGACCTGAAAAGGAACATTTTTTTTTAAGTACATGATATTTTACTAACGTTTGGACTTTTTTTGTGATACATTGTGCCTAATTTTTAGATACTTTTATTTATTTTTTTTTTTTAGAAAACAGTAAAAGTTAAAAAAAGATGTCTCTTTTCCATGGCTCTCAAATCAGTTTTGTATTTGTGCCTCTTTTCCATTACAGTTCATTTAGTTTTAGGAACATCAGGGATGGGGTGTGAATTGTTGTTTGAGCTATTGAGTGCTTTTTTATTCATTTTTTTTAAACAATACTTTTTAAATTAAATTTTACAGAATAAGAGCAAAACAGTAAATTATGCATGTTATTACATAACAGGTTGATTATATTAGAAATGCCATATATTTGGAATAAATCAAAACTAAAGTAATATTATTTGCAAACCTTAAGAGCATATTTCCTTCGTCGGATTCCATGTCAAAAAATGTGTCCAAAACATTTGTATGTCAGATCACCGTCCAAAACCCCATACAGATGAATGGGATTCATTTTCCGACATGAAATGCAATGTAAAATAATTTACCTAAAAGCCACATAAAATACTCTACGGTAGAATCCAATGAGAATCCGAGAAGTACATTTTACTCGTCATGTGGACGTACCCTAAAGGAAGTATTATTCCCACAGTCTTGTCCCACAGTGTGCTTCATGTAGTCAAACAGAGGTCTGCTTAAATAAAGAGCTATGAGTAGCTACAATGTAGCTGAGTGGTTAACACTTCTGCTTTTCAGCATAGGAGTTTTAGGTTCAAATTCCTGCAGGAGCCAAACGTGGAATATTTTTGTCTTAATTCACATGCCTGATTGAGCTTTCTTTATTCTTTGTATTTATTTGCACTGTTTGACTAATTGCTAAGAAGTACAGAGGACAGGAGTAGAATGACAGCACTTGGGGTTGAACACACGCTCAGCAGTGAGTGTGTGTGATTACTAGGCAGGGAATAGACTGACAGTAGCTGCCTGAGAGGAGAGGTGATGTCTGAGCATGTGCGGCAAGACTGAGGCGTTCACTATGGATCACTAAGGTAGCAGCTAAAAGAAAAATAGTAGAGAATTTTTAATAATGGCGAAAAAGATTAACAGCAAGGATTGATCTACAAGTGCTAAAATGACCTCGTCAGCAAACAAGATAATTACCTGGGAGGTGTCGGTAACAGCTATACCTTTGACACCTGAGCGAAAATGAATTTTGTCCGCTAATGGTTCCATATCTAAATATAATAACAGGGTGAATGGAGGACACATCCCATTTGTGATCTGGAAAGTTTTGGATATAAATCCATTGGAGAAGACTTTTGCTGAAGGAGAACTATAGAGAGACCTATTAGCCTGGAGATTAGAGCCAGTGAAGCCAATGGCCAATATTAATCAGGGTTTGAAAAGCAAATTCCAAATGTGTTCTGTCAAATGCCTTCTCTGCATCCAAAGATAGCATCAGTGAAGGAAGAATAGATGCTAGATTGGTTGCAGTCAGTTTTGCGAAAATTTTTTGTATCTGAGTTCAAGAGAAAGATAAGCCTGAAATTGTCAGGAGTGTCCACGGCTTTCCTAGTTTTGGAACAGTAAATTTCATTGCCTGAAGCATTTCAGAGGGAAGTTTACTTTCCATTATAGCAGAACTAAAAAAGTTCAGACATGTTGAAGTATTCATTCAAGAAGCCCTCAGGCCGAGGAGCTTTGCCCCTTGGGAGAGAACAAACTACTTAAGCCATTTCTGTTTGTGAAAACAGGGCATTCCGTTTTTCTAGTTGAGGGTAGGCAAAGTAAGTGTCCTTGGGTATTCCTGAATAGAGTCTAAGGAGGGTTTTGAAACAGTAGGGTCAGTGGCGTTGCTAGGCAGTTTTATCTGAGGCTCAAGCCCTGGATATAGTGCCTGCTGCCCCGAATCAGTTGCTCCCTGGCCCTCACTAGTAGAGCCATATTGTTAGATCTCTTAAGAGAACCAACGATGCGTCGACTACTGGTGTCTGAAGCTTTGCTGTTGCGGCCTCCGCATCGGATGTATCAGGAGAGGACTGGTTTGCAGTGAGTCAGGCAGAGTGAGCGGGAAGTAATGTCAGGACTTCTTCCTTCATTGGCTGCTTTCTATACAATAAATAACAGCAGATGATACTTATTCAGGAGATGCATTTACAGGTAGGGTTAGGTCTCAACCTCTATCACAGGACTAGCACACTGTGGATGCAGAGGAGGATGAATAGCTGACCTCTCCCTTGTGTGTAGAAGCGGGTCAACAGGAGCAGAGGCAGGGCCAGGAACCATGAGAACTGAAGAGGGGCAGAGCCAGGAACAATGAGACTTGAATGTGGGTGGAGCCAGGAGCAATGTAAAAGAAACAGGGGCGGGAACTAGGATGATGTGGAGGTGGAGCCAAAAAGGGGGCTGAGCCAAAAGGTAGCATGAAAAATGAAGAGACAGGAAAATAGAAAATGAGGAAATGAGAATCAAGAGAGGAGCAAAAAGAGGCTTGAAGTGACCGAGGGCTGTAGTGACAGGTAAACAGCAAGCCCAGAAGACCAGATAAGCTGAGACCACAAATCCAAGCCATGCTCCTGTCACCTGGTTCATAGGACCATAGCTGCAGGTTTCCCAATCCCAGCTTCTTCCTGCAGCCTCTGTTTAGCTGGCTGCTGGAAAGAGAGAGCTGTCTGTTTACCTGGGGTGTGGGGAGAAGCTGCAGAGTGGACTCCTCTCTCCCGCCCCCAGCTCCACTTCAGGCCTGGTTCACATTTGCATTGTAACAGAGGTGATAAACAGAAGCCAAGGGAACAGTTTCATAGCAGACATCCACCGCACCCAACAGAACCTATTGATTACAATGGGTCCGTCACCGAGATGGAAGAAATAGCACAGATTGCTGCACTATTTTTTTCTGTCTCAACTATGGGACAAACTGACCCATTGCAATTAGTAGGGTCTGTCTGACGCTGTGGGTGTCTGCTGTGATCCAGATCCCATGACATCCGTTTATCACCTCTGTTACTGAGGTTCTTAATGGGACCTCCAACACAGATTTGAACTCAGCCTTACGAGTTGTGTTACCCTGAAAATTACATCAAAAGTTGTAAAAAGTCAGTGGAACTCACACCAACAGTGGAATGGGAAAGCACACAGTCCTCTGAGCAGAATAGCCATCATTTCTAAGTTGCACTTTTGGAGCCCCCCTCAGTGACTTCTGGTTGCTAGCGGTAAAACACCACACTTCTAGTTGCTAAATAGTTAAGGGATTATCTAGTTTATAAAAAAGTAAAACTAGCAGTAAATGCTATAAAATAGAAATCCCTGAACATCCCTGCAGAGCTTGTAGCTGCACAGAGGTTGTGTGGCATTGGGAGTGCAGAATCTGTGATAAGGCAGGGATGGTTTATTACTGTTCTTGCCTTTCTGATTACAGTGTACACTATATATTCATAGAGAGCTGTATATACAGATCTGCTGAAAGCCTGCTCCTGTCTTCAGCCATCATGTGATCGCCAGGGTCAGGTAACTGCAGGAGCTGCTGGGCTTTATTAGACCCATATCGACCCTGCAGTCTCCTGTAACTTGGGCTAATCTATATTCCCCACCCCAATGTCTTTTTGACCCTATAGGAGGCACAATATATAAAATGTAAGAAAAAAAGTTAAAAAAAGACCCAGTTTAAACTCCTCTCCCCAAATTATACCCTAGAACTATATACAATGCTTCCTCAACATACCATACTTTTTCTTACCATTTTCCCTTGTATTAAAAAATCGAATACAATGAAAAATTACATACAAAAAAAGCTTATATATCATGGAAAAAATGATAAAATTAGTAGGATAAAGTGTGAGAAGGTGGTTTAGCAAAAAAAAATAAATGTGGGAGTTCTTAAAGGGGTTTTCTTGCTACGAAGATCATAGTTCAAAAGGAGGGGACCCAAAATCTAAGAATGTCAGTCCTTGGTTACCATAAGCAAAGTGCTATGGTTTAGGAGAACGGGCTGTTTGTTCAGAGCTTGGGAACGAAGTGAGAGCGCTGGTCGGGTTACGCCCAGGTCCCACCCCCAGTCGTAATCGGGAACGCGCATCTGTGGTAGATGCAGGAAACAGGTCGCGGACGGGAGCATGCAGGGGGATGAGAGATGAGATGTATGCGGGGTTGGTCACTGATAGCAAGCAGTGGTAGGTGAGACGTATGCGTGCGGGGTTGGTCACTGACAGCAAGCAGTGGTAGGTGAGACGTATGCATGCAGGGTTGATCACTGACAGCAAGCAGTTGTTTATGTGTCTGAGCCATAGGGTAAGGTAAAAGATAAGCTGAGAAATGGGTCTCAGCAACTGAGCCAAGAAGAGACTTTTGAGAGTTGGATGTTGCTATGCTGACGTCCTAGAAAGAGGAAATAAAGGCATTGTCACTATGGATGGAAAATGTAGGGTGAGCAGGCTGAACCTACATAGATTGCAAAGGTGTTATATATAAATCTAGTTCACATTGCAGTGAGTAGCATTCTCAGGTAAGAGGAGGCGCCAATTTGGAAGCCACGAGATTATCTGTAGACCCCAGTTTCAGAGATCTACCTACCAAGCCAGAGTGTAGTGGAATAAATGAAGGAGAGTCCAACAGCGTGGATGTGAGATAACTCCTTGCGGGATCTCCAGAGGAAGTTGATTTATGTTGTAATCCAGCACGAATCAAACTGTGATAAACTCTGAGGTGAGAAATAGAGATGTGCACTATTCACAGATCATAAGGTGGCTCCTTTGCACAAAGAGATGAACAATTAGGGGGTGTTCAAACAATGAGTTTGGACGCTGATTCTGGGCATGAATTCCGCGTCCAGAACCAGCCTCCAGACCAAGTGTAAAGTGTCTAACTGTACCCTGAGTAACATCATCGTCGTCGTTCTGGTAACGCTGATTTTACTTAATTGTTGTCCGCACCTACAAAGAACTGACGATTTTTTGAGGCATTTGATGCGCCAATATAATAATAAAGTATACGAGGAAACAACGCTTCTTCTGCTCTGAAAATGTCGTCATGTGAACTTACCCTAATATATATAAGGAGCAACTGGTTGTTGTAACACCAAAAATCTAGCAGGTGGCAGCAAAGAGTCAACGTATGTTTTACTGGCCATAGGCTGAATGTGTTCTAGGATATAGTAAACTCACAATACTAGTAGTTAAAGGGGTTTTGCCACAAAGTAAAATTGATGTGGGAAGCTTGCAAATTAAATAATAAACATTTTCATTATTCATCATTATTAAAAATTCTGCACCGTTTTTGTTTTAGCTGCTCCTTTAGTGTTCGTCTCCATGACATACAACTAGGGCTGAGAGCTCCTCAGTGCTGGCCAGACATGCTCAGACATCACCTCTCCTCTCAGGCAGCTACTGAGTGTTCAATCACAGGTGCTATCACTCTACTCCTGTCCTCTGTCCTCCTTAGTAAGCAATCAAACAGTGCAAAAAAATAAAAAGAAACCTCGATCAGGTATGTGCATTGATAAAGAGAAAAAAAATCCACAGATATAGTACCTGCTGGGATTTGAACCTAGGACGCTTGTGCTGTGAGGCAAAAACTTTTGAAATGAGATTGTGACAAAACCCCTTTATGGAGAGAGACTACCCAGAAATATTGGAGCAGTGGTCATTTATGTATTTAAAGGGGTTTTGCCATGATCTAATGTTGACGTGAGATCCTCCAAAATGGGTATTTAATCACTTTTCTAAATATATGTGATTTAAAAAAAAGTGTTCAGCCTGTTAGGTGAGGAAATCACTTCTTGGTAAAACCCCTTTAAGTGGATGAGGCCTGATCTGCAGATGACTTCCTGGTCAATACACAGGGACACAAATTAACAAAAAATTAAAAAATACAGTATTGATACTGTTGGGGAACAACAGTTGATTTGTTTTGCTTATACGACACCCCACAATCAGTGCCTTTGTACAGGATGCCCCTTCCTGTAGGTCCTGCTGCAGCTGCCCCACATGTCCTGGTGGCAAGAAAGAAACTATAGCTACTAATTACACTATTCACAAAAAGTTAGGGATATTTGGCTTTCGGGTTAAATTTATGAAAAATGTAAAAACTTCATGCTACATTGATTTTTTTTTATCCTGAAAGTCAACCATTTAATTTGTAGCATGCAATGTTGATTTTCTCATCTCAAACAATTTAATGAAACAAAAGCCAACAACAGTGCAGGGTATACACCATCAAAAATGTTAATGTCTCATTAACGTGTCATTGTCCTTGAACATCAGTTACAGCTTGATGTCTCATGTTGTTGACAAGTCGAGTTATTGACTGCTGAGGCATGGCTTCACTCTCTTCTTGAAGGGTTTTCTTGATCTCATATTGTCAAAATATGAACAGCAGGATGAGGAGGACTGTTTACATCCCAATTTAAATTGATTCCCTTGATTTATTGGGAACAACACCTGTTGTGAATTTTGCCATTAAACTATTATTAGAGATCAGCAAGTTGTGCAAAAAGTATTGATACAATGAACAGTTGGACGTCTGCATTCTAAAGTTAAGAGATGGGCTCATATGGTTCATTTAAAAACATTTTCAAGAAATGTTATGTTCATCCAGAGACTTCATCCAAAAGCCAAATATCCCTAACTTTTTGTGAGTAGTGTATTTCTATCATTGATTTGATCCACGTGGATGGCTTCCCCAGTAGTTGTTAAGGGCTGACATGTCACTTGAGGGGGAATACCTCTGGTGCTAAGTCAACGTTGAAAGATATATGCAGGGCCTCCACTGCCACGCTGGCTAAGCTGTTATGTTATGGACCACTAAGAGTGGGTGTTGTGCCTTTACTTGCCTGCAATCCTTACTGCACTTCATGAACTGGAGTGTGTTCTGACTTGAGCTCGACTTTTACTTCACATGGCTTATTGGTGTGATGTGCCCATGGGTAGACAGACTCTGTCCAACTCGGTAGGACGCAGCTGATGATGAAGGCCTCAGGCGTGTGGTAGTTTTTCCCCACTTCTGTTTACTCTGGGCTCATAAAATTAGCACCAACGGGTACCAGACATGATCACCGACACTCTAAGGAAGGTAGAGCTGCAGATTTGTCCATCTGCTCCCATGCACGTCCACGCCACACCCCCTATTTTTTTTATTTTATGTATTTATATAGTTATTTTTTACACAATTTTCAAAACTTAATTTTTTTTTTCCGACTCTGCTTATTACATTTTCAGATAATTAACAATCAGACAAAATTGGACATTATTAGGGAAGAGGGGAAGGGAGGGGTAAGCGAAGAGATAGGAGGGAAAATAAATAGACAAATATAATACCACAATGTCCTATAAGGTCATATAAGACCTGTAACCTGTGCCCATGTGGTTATAAACAACAAGGTGTTTCTTGGGTTGCATTAGGTAGTTCTTGAAGCCAGGGGGTTATGCCTACCAGGATGACTTGTTCATGTAACACATGCCAAATTTACTGAGAGAAAGCTGTAGTCAGTCAAAGAGAGAAGGGAAAAGAGAGAAGGAGGGGTGATGGGGTAGAGTTACCAAAGAACCCGAGTAGAGAAGCCACTACTTCTACACAACACGATAGGCTGGTTGTTGCTATGTTCCACTTAAGATTCTCCAATGTAGCATTCCAGATACAAGGTGGTATATTTAAAGCAGTCATGCATTCGAAGTTTGATATGGGAAGGGAAAAGTTGAATTATGGGATCCCAAGTCTCAAGGAACTTCTTGACTTTGGATTTCTTAAATATCGCAGTGTGGACCCAATCCATGCATAATAAGAAACGTAGGAATAATCAGAGGTTGAACATTTATGGCGACATGTATGATCGGGGCTGCACCAGTTTTCTGGTGTACTTTGAGCCAAAAAGAATGTGTGAACAGGCGCATTCCAAACATTAGGCGTCTTTGTAATGCGCCAAATACACTTTTTAGTGCGCGGAAGATTAGGGGTGTTCTGGGGGCGTTGCACCACATTCATAGAATTAGACACATTTATGATTCTTTGACGCCAAACCTAAGTGCAGGACAGTTAGAACTTTAAAGGGGTTGTCTCGCTACACGGAATAGCTTTCAAAATGTAGGGAACAATAAATGAAGACATTTCCCAACTATATTGCTTTGTCCATCTTATTTTGTTAAGATGCTACAAGTAATATTATCACCTCCTTGGCTGTTTCAGTGACCGACCTGTATACAGCTTTTCCCCTGCTGTTTGTTCTATGTGATAGCAGGGAGGGACGTCATCAAACAGGTTTCAGAGAGCTAGCAGTTTCAGAGAGCTTCTAAGCTTCTAAATACGGAGCTGAATACAGAGTGATTGCAAGGTGCTTGTATGTAGGAGTCTGACCAGGAAATAATGTTACATTATTTCATTCGTAGATCTCTGAAAGTCTGTAGGGAGATAACCCCTTTAAGTTAGAATTTTAAACTATAGCTGTCAAAGAGCTGTCGATTCAAATTGTAGGATGGATGGTTAGGTGATTGATGTGACTGAGTTTTTTTGTTCTTACACTTCTTACATCATAGATCTGTCATTTTTGCCTATGGTTTGTTTTTACCTCTTCTGTCTCAAGAAGTTGTCTCATTAATTGTGTCTTTGTTCCTCAATAGAAGTGCCTGATAATAAGCACCCAGAGGACTTCACCATACCTGTACTTCGAGAACAAGGATTAACAACTTCTCAACCAACTAAAGATGTATCAGAAAGACAACATCTTGCAGAGTCTCCTTCAGATGACGTTGTGGAGAATTTCCCGGATGTTTCCAGAAAAGACTTTGGTAACGCAGCTACTACGGCTGATGAGGACTTGAATGAGTTTCTCATGGATGGTTCAGATACATTTCATTGTGATATTGAAGAGGAAGCTAGTGCTGAGCTTGAAAGCATGTCTTACCCACCAGCTTTTGACCCACACATGAGGGGTATGAGTGATAAGCCGTATGGGTGTAAATTTTGTACTCGTAGGTTCTCCCACAGATCAAGCCTCTATCGACATCAGAAAAGCCACAGCGGAGAGAAGCTCTACAAATGCTCTGAGTGCAACAAATCCTTCACCAACTCCTCAAATCTTAGCGTGCATTCCAGAATCCACACCGGGGAAAAACCATATGAGTGCAATGGATGTGGGAAGAAGTTTACACGGAAATTTGCACTTGACCAGCACCTGAAAATCCACAAACAGGAGAAGTTATATATATGCTCCCACTGTGGGAAGAGCTATTCAGACTATTTCTTTCTCCTCAAACATCAGCAGATGGAGAGACCTTCTCCCCCGTATATTCCTGACAGTATTATGAAATAAATCATGTCATATCCATCGTGTTCTCACTTTTTTAAGAGATCATTTACTAACTGCTGGTCTCGCTATGACCATTACATGTGTGGGGGCTTTATTCTTAGATATTCCCTATAGGAAAGCAAATGGAAGTTTAGGATGTTACAATATCCAAACAAAAATTAAAGCGACCATCACATGAATAGGATGAGCTGCAGTATCGGGCACAGCTGGACAAGACTCTTGCCTATGTAAATAATTATAGGGATGTATTGTTGCCCTTTCATTCTGCTGATTGGCAAGGCATTCCAGAGGTCAGACCCCAAACATAGAAAATGAATGTCCTGTCCTAGAGATAGGCTGTCAGTGATAGAGTCCACAAAGACTCCAGTAGAAGATGACCTCCAAGTTAGCTACTGTTGTCCTCATATAATCTCCAGCCCCTCAAAAGGACAATATAGTACACAAACACAGCAAGATCAGCAATTACTAAACTAAGATGTAGGAATATTGTACACTTACTGGTTATGCATTCAGATTTCTGAATAGACAAGAGACCAAATTATTTAGAAAAAAAAATACACAACCTCTAGAATAGATCACAAATTTTACAATGTCCCTCCTGAAGCATGAATGTGCATAGGCTGTAGAAGATATAGGACATTATCGAATAGCTCCCTTAATGTCTGTTGCTTAGTACTAGTGGAGGGGAGGGGAACCTGTAAAATAGGACAAAAGTCGATGACATGGAGCAGATTATGACTTTTGCTTGTCCTTAATCTTTAAGTTATTAACGATTCTTATAGTGCTCCCCTATCTGAGAAATATGACAAAGGGCAGAAGCCCTCTATATAGACTTAGGGTAAGTTCACAGGGCGTACTGTGGCGCATACTTGTGCACGCTGCGTGTTTTAGAAGTACGTGCTGGCCAGCGCGTACTTCTAAAACGCTCTGGCCCGGCCCCCATTTACCTTCATTTTTGCCGGGAAGAAGTGACATGTCACTTCTTTCTCCTGGCGCATAATACGCATCAGAGAAAATGGCAGGTAATCATAGCTCTTAATGAGAGCTGTGAATTACCGTAATTGCGGGGCATATTTCAGCGCAATTACGTGCCGAAATACGCGTCGTGAAGACGCCGGGTGAACATACCCTTGTGTTGTTTGGAGCATGATTTCTAATTCAAAAGCAGAGTAAATGCTGACAGGACTCTTAGGACAGAGGAAAAGAGTCCTGCTTACCCTGCCTACACACAATTATAGGATTTACTATGCACTGGGCCGTGGAGCATCCTCTGCCGATCCGTGGCTCCGACCCTAATAATAGTGAACTGGACAGCGGCGTGATGAAGGGACTTTATCTCACCATGGCTCTCCTAGGCCGCACAGTCATGTCACTCAGCATAGGTTATGCGGCCAAGGAGCTGCCGGAGAAGTGTCCCCACGCTGGCGGTGTGATGACGTCACGTTGCCAGTGTCAGGCAGAAGAGGAAGGCGCTCGGACAGAAAAAGAGGAAAGGTAAGTATTATTGTTACTATTTTTATTGCAATTATATACCTGCCTAACTGAATGGGCTTAGATAAACCTGCCTGCCTGAGGGGACTTATATATACCTGCCAACTAAGGGGGCCTATAAATACCTGCCTACCCGAGGAGTGCGATATATGCCTGCCTGAGGGTAAATAATTATTTGATCCCTTGCTGATTGTGTAAGTTTGCCCATTGTAAGGGTAGATTAATGTTAACATTGAGAGATAGAATATCAAAAATAAAATCCAGAAAATCACATTGTATAACTTATATAAGTTTATTTGCCTTTTGCTAAGATAAATAAGTATTTGATCCCCTACCAACCATTACGGGTATGTTCACATGATGTATTGCGGCGCGTACTGTACGTGCCGCAGTACATCGCAGAACATCGTAGCTCGTGCTAATATGCGTGTACTCCCGCAGCGTGGGGGGGGGGCCAACATCCCACCAGCTCCATTAACATTCATTACTCACGGCGCTTATTTGCAGCAAATTATTGACATATCACTTATCTCCATGCGCGTACAATACTATCGTATTGTACAAGCAGGGAGAGGAGGCGTCATCCATAGTTCTCTATGAGAGCTATGGAATACCGTAATTTCGGCAAATGCGTGCAGAAATTATGCCGTGTGAACATACCCTAAGAGTTCTGGCTCCTACAGACCAGTTAGACGCTCCTAATCAACTCGTTACCTGCATTAAAGACAGCTGTCCTAAATAATCACCTTTATAAAAGACTCCTGTCTATAGACTCAGTCAGACTCTAACCGCTACAAAACTAAGTAAGACGCTGGGTGAGAAGGAGACAACTGTTGGTGCAATAGTAAGAAAATGGAAGAAATACAAAATGACTGTCAATCGACATCGATCTGGGGCACCATGCAGAATCTCACCTCGTGGGGTTTCCTTGATCAGAAGGAAGGTGAGAGATCAAAAACTACATGTGGGGGTACTTCTTAATGATCTCAAGGCAGCTGGGAACACAGTCACCAAGAAAACCATTGGTAACACATTACGCTGTAATGGTTTAAAATGCTGCAGCGCCCGCAGGAAGGCACATGTGCAGGCCCGTCTGAAGTCTACCAATGAACACCTGGATGATTCTGTGAGTGATTGGGAGAAGGTACTGTGGTCAGATGAGACAAAAATTGAGCTTGTTGGCATTAACTCAATTCTTCGTGTTTGGAGGAAGAGAAATGCTGCCTATGATCCAAAGAACACCATCCCCACTGTCAAGCATGGAGGTGGAAACATTATGTTTTGGGGGTGTTTCTCTGCTAAGGGTACAGGACTACTTCACCGCATCAATGAGAGACTGGATGGACTGTAAAATCCTGTGTGACAACCTCCTTCCCTCCACCAGGACATTAAAAATGTTTCATGGCTGGGTCTTCCAGCAAAACAATGAGACAAAACATACAGCTAAGGCAACAAAGGAGTGGCTCAAAAAGAAGCACATTAAGGTCATAGAGTGTCCTTGCCAGTCTCCAGACCTTATTCCCATAGAAAAGTTATGAAGGGAGTGGAAGCTCCTAATTGCCAAGCGACAGCCTCAAAATCTTAATGATTTAGAGATGATCTACAAAGAGGAGTGGACTAAATTCCTCCTGATATGTGCGCAAACCTCATCATCAACTACAAAAAACATCTGACTGCTGTGCTTGCCAACAAGGGTTTTGCCACCAAGTATTAAGTCTTGTTTGTTAGAGGGATCAAATATTTACTTCTCACTGAAAATTGCAAATAAATTTATATAATTTATACAATGTGATTTTCTGGATTTTATTTTGGATATTCTATCTCTCAATGTTAAAATTAACTGACCCTTAGGGCCTGTTTACACGGCACTGGACAAATACCGGTCGGTTCATCGACCGGTAAATTGTCCGTTTGTGTGCCGTCCTCACGCCGGGGATGTGGCTTTTCTCCGCGAAAAGCCCTTCCCTTCATCATAACTTGTTCATATTCTGTCTGAAAACTGGACAGAAGAATGAACATGTTCAATGTTTTTCGGGCGGAAAACCGGTGCCTTGGGGACTGCTGCACGGGTTGTCCATAGCGTCCCGGTGTGTTAGTTTGCGGCCGGTTTTTCAGACAGTCTGCAAAACTGCAAACCGTCTGAAAAACCGGCCGCAAACCAGTGCCGTGGGGACTCGCCCTTAAAATTATATACTGTTCATGTCTTTGTCAGTGGGAAAACTTACACAATCAGCATAAAGAATGTCTGATAGTACTCAAATAACTGCTCATTTGGGTATATAGATAGGCCTATATAGATAGGTGAGGATGGTGCTGTACTGGGCAGCACAGGTAGCACACAGCAATATGTGCAGGATTAGTAGAGAGTTATATAGTTGTACTGAGCACTGCACTGTATTATCCGTACAGAGGAGAGAGCAAAGGCAGAAGCTGCAGCACGAGAGAGGAAGATTGCGAATCTAATGTGGATCTATAGAAGGAAAGGGAGAATGAGCAGGAAACTTTTTGATGCATCTGGAAATGCTGCAAAAGAAAATTTAAGAAGAACGGGAGAAGATGAAAGAAGAAAATGGACGACTATTAAAAGAGAAACTCAAGATAACGGCTCACATGCTTCTAATTGATCGTAAGAGGAACATACTAAAAGGCATGAACAAAAAGAATGAACATTATTCCTAAGTGCTATGGAGAAGTAAAGACGGTTTCAGTGGCTAAATAAAAGATTGAATAAATAGAACACAAGATAAGTTTATAGTGGAATGAACAATCATATCAAAGAAACAGCTGCCTAGCACTTTACCTGTGCTTGATAGGTGGGGAATGAACATGATATATAGGGAGTTTAGAGTGAAATGAACACATATTCCATAGAAACAGGTGCCTAGCACTTTACCTGTGCAAGATAGGTTGGGAATGAACAGGATATATAGGAAGCTAAGAGTAAAATGAAAACAAATTCCATGTAAACAGGTGCCTAGAACTTTACCTGTGCATGATAGGTGGGGAATGAACAGGATATAAAAGCAGTTTAGATTGAAATGAACACATATTCCATGTAAACAGGTGCCTAGCACTTTACCTGTGCATGATAGGTGGGGAATGAACATGATATATAGGGAGTTTAGAGTGAAATGAACACATATTCCATAGAAACAGGTGCCTAGCACTTTACCTATGCAAGATAGGTTGGGAATGAACATGATATATAGGAAGCTAAGAGTAAAATGAAAACAAATTCCATGTAAACAGGTGCCTAGCACTTTACCTGTGCGTGATAGGTGGGGAATGAACAGGATATATAGGCAGCTTAGATTGAAATGAAGACATAGTCCATAGAAACAGGTGCCTAGCATTTTACCTGTGCAAGATAGGTTGGGAATGAACATGATATATAGGAAGCTAAGAGTAAAATGAAAACAAATTCCATGGAAACAGGTGCCTAGCACTTTACCTGTGAATAAGAGGTGGGGAATGAACAGGAAATATAGAAAGCTTAGAGTGTAGTGAACACATATTCTTTGGAAACAGGTGCCTAGCACTTTACCTGTGCAAGATAGATTGGGAATGAAAAAGATAAATAGGCAGCTAAGAAAGAAATACATGCCTATTCCATAGAAACAGATGCCTAGTACTTTACCCGTGCAATGTAGCTGTGGAATGAAAAGGATATATAGGCAGTTTAGATTGAAATGAACACATATTCCATGGACACTTTCTTCTATAGAATATATCTTAATTTCAAATTAAACTGCCTATATACCCTTTTCATTCCCCACCTGCCATGCACAGGTAAGGTGCTAGGCATCTGTTTCTATGGAATAGTTGTTCATTTCACTCTTAGCTGCATATTTTTCATGTTCATTCCCCACCTATCATGCACAGGTAAAGTGCTAGGCACCTGTGTCCATGTAATATGTCTACAGTTCACTCAAAAACTGCCTATATATCCTGTTCATTCCCCACCTATCATGCACAGGTAAAGTGCTAGGCACCTGTTTCTGTGGAATATGTGTTCATTTCACTATAAACTGCCTATATATCCTGTTCATTCCCCACCTATCATGCACAGGTAAAGTGCTAGGCACCTGTTTCTATGGAATATGTGTTCATTTCACTATAAACTGCCTATATATCCTGTTCATTCCCCACCTATCATGCACAGGTAAAGTGCTAGGCACCTGTTTGTATGGAATATGAGTCCATTTCACTCTAAACTGCCTATATGTCATGTTCATTCCCCACCTATCATGCACAGGTAAAGTGCTAGGCACCTGTTTGTATGGAATATGTTTTAATTTCACTCTTAGCTACCTATATATCCTGTTCATCCCCCACCTGTCATATACAGATACAGTGCTAGGCATCTGTTTCCTAGGAATATGTGTTCATTTCACTCTAAACTGCCTATATATCCTGTTCATTCCCAACCTATCATGCACAGGTAAAGTTCTATTCACCTGTTTCTATGGAATAGGTGTTCATTTCACCCTAAACTGCCTATATATCATGTTCATTCCCCACCTATCATACACAGGTAAAGTACTTGGCATCTGTTTACGTGGAATTTGTGTTCATTTCACTCTAAACTGCCTATATATCCTGTTCATTCTCCATCTATCATGCACATGCAAACTGCTAGGCACCTGTTTCTATGGAATATGTGTTCATTTTAATATAAACTCATATTCTATTTATTCAATCGTTATTTAGCCCTTAAAACCTTATTTACCTCTCCTTAGCTCTTTATTACTTATTAATAATGTTCATTATTTTTGTTCATTCTTTTTCTTCATGTCTTTTAGTATGACCCAGAAAAATAGAAGATGGGACACACAGTGATTCTCACTAGATGTAACTTGAAAAATAACAAAACAACAAACAGTGGAAAATCAGTACACCAGCCTTACACTAAGTTCAGCATCATCAGGTCAAGTCAGAAGCCAACTCCCAAGAACATCCAGAGAAACAGAATTAGTTAGGAACACCTAGACCTAACAATGGCACTATTTCTTTAACTTGTCTTGTGTTTACCATATGTATGGACTTACCTTTTTAAAGAATATGAAATAAAGGACGTTTTACTCAAGATTTCTCTAGCAGCCAGCTGGTTCTTCTGTTTCACAGGGATTCTAGACACTTACAATAAGGTTATCACACATGTGAGCTTAATTAAAGACAGGGAGGGCAAATTAGCAACAAAAAGGATAAAAGATTTGATGAAAGTGGCTAATATGCATCCAGAGGGCAGACTGCAGGCGGAACAATGGCGAAGATGCCTGACAGACAAGAGAGGAACATTGATAGATGAGAATTTATTACTCTCTGCTGAAGCGTGGTACAGAACTGCTAAAGCGATTCACAACACAGGCTGGACTGAGGAATGTAGAGAGGATGGTGAAGTCAGGAAATTCTTGTATCATGACCCACAAAACAACAAAGTCCAAAACTATACCAGGGCTGGACATACCCGAAGGTACAAAAGCTAGTGACTCACAAGAAGTTATAGCAAAAAAGACACACTATAGAAATCACTTAGCAACTAGATATATAAAAACATACTTTTATTAGAATCATAAATAAAATACTGCACTAACCCTATAACAACCCTCACACAACTAGAAACACCCTACCCTAACCAAGACAAAGTGTAAGGTTAACGCCCCAATAAGGGCGCCCCTACCCGGAACCTATCCCTAACTGACAGTCCCTAATAGACCCTATTCTAAATGTTAGTAGTGACAAAGCCACTAATACAATAGACACAATAAACAAGAATAGGTAACTCCTGTCAATGCAGGTATGAGAGATATCAGTGAACACATCGCCAAAAACTATGCTTGTACTAGAGATATAGAGCTCCACTTATTTAAATACGAAAAAAGAGATATAGATACACCATCTCAAGGCTACCTACTGATGAAATGCCCCAAGCCAGGGCTCTTAATAACACAAGCATAGAAGAAATATATACACACGTTCCTTATTGATTGCAAAGGACTAATCAACACCTATATGAACCTATGGTATAGGAAATCACTATAAATATCTAGAAAAGAGACGTAAATATACAGTCTCTCTACTACATGTTGCCAAATAACCCCAGACCGACGCATTTCCCCCTATAAATAGAAGGGTTCATCAGGGTCAATAATAATAACAAAAATATATCCCAATGTAAAGATATCCACACAAGAAATCCACGACCATGCACAAAGAAAAGATGTATGATACTCGCGTGTTTGTTCTGATACTCGCGTGTTTGTTCAAAACCGATAGTAAAGGTCCTCATGTCACCGATGTTGGAGAGGGCCCTTTACTATCGGGTTATTTGGCAACATGTAGTAGAGAGACTGTATATTTATGTCTCTTTTCTAGATATTTATAGTGATTTCCTATACCATAGGTTCATATAGGTGTTGATTAGTCCTGTGCCATCAATAAGGAACGTGTGTATATATTTCTTCTATGCTTGTGTTATTAAGAGCTCTGGCTTGGGGCATTTCATCAGTAGGTAGTCTTGAGATGGTGTATCTATATCTCTTTTTTCATATTTAAATAAGTGGAGCTCTATATCTCTAGTACAAGCATAGTTTTTGGTGATTTGTTCACTGATATCTCTCATACCTGCATTGACAGGAGTTACCCTATTATGTGTTATTGTGCCTATTGTATTAGTGGCTTTGTCATTACTAACATTTAGAATAGGGTCTATTAGGGACTGTCAGTTAGGGACAGGTTCCGGGTAGGGGCGCCCTTATTGGGGCGTTAACCTTACACTTTGTCTTGGTTAGGGTAGGGTGTTTCTAGTTGTGTGAGGGTTGTTATAGGGTTAGTGCAGTATTTTATTTATGATTCTAATAAAAGTATGTTTTTATATATCTAGTTGCTAAGTGATTTCTATAGTGTGTCTTTTTTGCTATAAATTCTTGTATCATCCAACGCCGACTCCGCTGCCTTATAATGGCAAGGAGTGTGTGTGGGTATGCCCAGTGTGTGGTGTGCAGAATCCAGAATGGCATAACATTTGTGTCACTTGCAGCACACCGTGCCCAGCCATGGGTGTGTCTGGAGAACAGGGAGGAACCCCTCCAAATTCCACTTTGTCCACGCCCTCTGCACCGAGCATGCCCAGCCTACTGTAACCTGTCATGCCGGTGTCCACCCCTTCTCTGTCACTTCCGCCCCCAGCCACACCCATCTTGCTCAGCCTACCGGAACCTGTCATGCCAGTGTCCACCCCTTCTGTGTCACTTCCGCCCCCACCTGCACCCATCTTGCTTGGCCTACCGCAATCCTCTGGTGCCGCTGCCAACCCCTTCCGGAGTTAACACTTCCACATCCGGAGCCAAGATGGCAACCTTATACCCAGTGCTTGATGCAACCACGGGTCAGTCCTGGCAGAAGCCACAGTCTGCTGACCTGTTGATGTTAGGAAATGAGGAAGAAGAAGAGGTCACAGGGGCGAGAGCAAGGGGTGCTGAGGCAAACGTGGAGAGACTTTGGGCACAAGTAAACGAGCTCAGAAAGGAGCTGGTGGAACAAAGCGGGGACATCGAGGCATTGGAACAGAATGGAGACCATCAGCAACCCCCTGCATTATTCCCATTCAGTCCACGTCTCGTCACGGATGTTCACTCTTCTCCTGAACACAACACGCCCTGTATCAGGGAGGTTCCAGACCCCACAAAGGAAGAGATGACTGATGACAGCCATCTTGACTCAGAAGCGATGGGAGCCAAGGCACGTTCTTGTTTTGTCACCTTCCCCCCAGCCCAGGCAGTTGTTCTCACAAACAGCCTGCCTGATCTGGAGATACAACCCATGCCGTTCTATCACAAATTTGTTAAGAGTTACACTGCAACCTGGAAAGACCTGACTGGACTGTACAAAGTCAGATGCGGGGAATCTTATTGGCCCATCCTGGAGAAGTCTTTAGTGAAACCTGAGATAAATGAACTCTCTGAAGAATCAGGGGCTGAGTTCTGTAAACAGCTGTTACAGTGGGCCAAAGACCACCTATCCAATCAAGAAGACACCTTGACTGACCTGACTCAAGGTCAATCAGTTGAGAAATTTCAAACCCGGATGTTCCAGATGTTCAAGGATTTGTGATTTTCACAATGGGAGAAGGCACATGTCAAGATGTTCAACTCAGCCTTTGTCGATGGCCTCAGAGAACCCATAAAGAAACAGTTGAAGATGGTGAGGCTGAAATACAAAACACTTCCTATTGAAACTGTCCTTCAAGTTGCCAAGAGGATCGAGAACAACCTTCCACCATCAACCAAGCCCAAACCAACACCCTTAATGGTGTCAGAGGAGCATGAGGACATGATGATTCAAACCACCAATCCTATACGCCTATCTGCTACAACTGCAATTTGCCAGGTCATTTTAGAAAAGAGTGCAGGAGGCCCCCACGAAGGGGTGGGAGAAGATATTGGAATAACAGAAGAGGTGGCCGATGGAATCAGGATTCCAGGAGACAACCTGATTGTGGCCAACAGGCGCCACCAAAGGAGTCTGGCAAGCCAGGAATAGGAGTCTGGCAAGCCAGTGTCTACCCCCCTCTTCACCCACCATGCAACAGCAATATCACCTTCAGGACCCGCCCCCACCATCATTCTTCCAGTGGGCGACGCGCCAACAAAATTTATAGAAGACACTGGTGCAGCCAGAAGTGTCCTCCAGTCCTGTTGCATAACTCCATGGGAGATTTCCAATATGGACATCCTCTGCGCTGGAGTGGACGGCAAAACCCGAAGAAACAAACTGTCATTTCCCCTGCAAGTGGGACACGGATCTAAACTGCTTGCAGAATTTGTCATCACAGACACCTGTGCAGTCAATCTCTTAGGCACGGACATTCTGTCTTAAATTCATGCTAATATCAAATTTTCAACAAAATTGGGACTTAAAATTTTCCCTCAAACCCCCTGAATTCGGGAAAATAATTTGAAAGTTGACCCGTCCCTCCTGTTATGGTACGCCTCAAGCCTGGAAGATTACCAAGGAAACCTCAATACCCACTTTCGGTTGCCCAATCTGAAGCTATCTCTAAACAACTAAAGGCCCTTCTTCAAAACGTGGCAGTGGTCCCATGCAAATGTGAATGCAACACGCCCCTTTTCCCGTTTAAGAAGCGGGAGAAAGGACGCATGGTTCAGGATCTCAGAGCAGTCAACAAGGCTACGGTGCTGGAAACAGCCATCGTCCCAAATCCTTACACTTTGCTATCTAATGTACCTCCGCCCCTTTTTCCATTTAAAAACTTTAAGCATTTTTTACCTTCTTGGACCCCTCCTGCCAATACCTGTTTGCCTTCACTAATGAGACCCGCCAGTTCACTTGGACTATTTTACCACAAGGGACCCAGAATTGCCCCAGTCAATTTTCAACGGCCATGTCTTCGATCTTGCAACAATGGAGGGACATGCATCCTCTCTGGTGTGTCTTGCAATACGTGGATGACCTCCTAGTGGCCAGTGAGAACCTCCACCAGGCCGAAGAAGCATCTGAATCCCTGCTCTTGTTCCTGCCCCAACAGGGCTGCGAGGTATCCTTGAAGAAGGTTCAGTGATGCCAAGAACGGGTTATCTTCCTTGGACATTGCCTTTCCTATCAAGCCAGACATTTGACCCCAGAAAGAGTCAAAGCAGTACAGGACATTCCCATTCCAGAGGGGCCAAAACCCTTACAGACCTTCTTGGGATTGATCTCTTACTGT
Source organism: Phyllomedusa bahiana (assembly GCA_025379985.1). Classification (NCBI taxonomy): domain Eukaryota; kingdom Metazoa; phylum Chordata; class Amphibia; order Anura; family Hylidae; genus Phyllomedusa; species Phyllomedusa bahiana. The sequence continues at coordinate 44,043 of JAODAL010011918.1, forward strand.
CGGTCTTGGATATCTGGAGCATCAGCACTTATGCAGGTGTTATCCGAAACCGTCAAGAGCACGCCCTTTCACCTGTCAGAGGAGGCTCTGGAGTCCTTCAGGAAGCTAAAGCTTGCCATAGCAAGTGCCCCACCCTTGGCATTCCAGATTATGAAAAGCCTTTCAAACTTTTTGTATCAGAAAATGACAGACATGCATCAGGGGTCCTAGCACAGGTTCACGCAGGCCGAAACAGACCAATTGGATACTACTCTGCAAGACTGGACCCAATTGCATGGGGAGGACCTCCTGTCTACGTGCTGTATTTGCAGCCCAAGTGCTGCAGGATAAAACAGCGGATATCATACTCGGACACTCCCTTGTCCTGCTGGCACCTCATGACATCTCTGCCATTCTGAATCAGACACAGCCTCAGCACATGTCTGCAGCTCGACATCTGAGACTCCAATGTTCTCTCCTCATACCAGACAATGTCACGCTTACGAGATGCAACATACTTAACCCAGCTACCCTCATTCCACTTTCAAGAGGGTATAGTGGAATGGAGATGGGGGGAGAGACAGAAGATGAGGACACCTACATCCATGACTGCTTTGAAGTGATGCAAATGCAGACATCCCATCTGCCATCCGTCTCAGAAGAACCACTCACAAACCCGGAATATGTCATCTATGTGGATGGATCCAGATTTGCAGACGAACAAGGCCGCTATCACACAGGATATGCAGTTACAACGATGGGTGCTGTGTTGGTGGCAAAAAGTTCACCCTCCCACAAGTCAACACAAGAAGCAGAATTGGAAGCCTTGACCACAGCCTGCAGATTGGCCAAGGATAAGACAGCCAACATCTACACAGACTCCAGATATGCCTATGGAGTGGCGCAAAGACTTTGGGGCCCCCTCTGGAAGTCACAAGGATTCCTGACAGCAGCAGGGACTCTAGTCAAGCATGAGAAAGCCATAAGAGAACTCATGGATGCGCTCCTGCTGCCAGAGAAGGTTGCTGTCTTGAAAGTGAAGGCACATGGAAAACTCAACACTGAGAAGGCAAAAGGAAACTACAGGGCTGACAAAGTAGCAAAAGAAGCATCCTTAAAGGGTAACTGTGCACTCACTATAGTCGTACAAGAGGTAACAACCACAGATCCTCCATCCAAGCGTCTACTGTACAAACTGCAACAGCAAGCAGCGGATGCAGAAAAAGAAACTTGGAAGAAGAAAGGAGCTAAAGAAAGAGAAGATGGGATTTGTAGAGTTGGCAGACAACCCCGGGCCCTATATCCAGCAGTTGTTCAGTGGGCGCATGGACCGCGACACTTGTCCAAGACTTTGATGAACGGATTGATTGACAAGTACTACCTAGCACCAGGAATCTCCACACTCATGGATTCCTTCACCAGAGCTTGTGTCACCTGTGCTGAGTGCAACCCTGGGAAGCCAGCAAAAGTACCACCCAAACATCTGGCAAAGCCTCTCCACCCTTTCCAAAGGATACAGATTGACCACATACAGATGCCCAAGTCAGGAAGATACGAATATGCCCCACTTATTGTGGACATGTTTTCAGGATGGCCAGAAGTGTTCCCTGTGGCTGACATCACAGCAAAGACAACGGCCAAGAAGCTGCTGACAGAAGTTGTATGTTGATACAGAGTACCAGAAGTGATTCAAAGTGACCAGTGACCAGCATTCACAGTCACCCAATCATCCAAAAAGCAACAAAGCCAACAGTTGGGGGTCACAGAGTACCGGAAGTGATTGAAAGTGACCAGGGACTAGCATTCACAGCCACCTTAATGAAGGAAGTATGGACAGCATTGGGAAGTACTCTAGCTCTGCACACTCCGTACCATCCGGAAAGCAGTGGGAAAATGGAGAGAATGATATGAATGACATGACAGTTGAAAGACATGAATACAGACCCAGAGAAATGTTTGGGAGTCCCAGCACCCACACCTGCAAACACGCTTATTCCCCATGTACAGACCTTTCAAGATATGGCAGCTATGGCTGATCCCACCTTTAATGACACCGTAAGGGTAGAGACTGGTTTCTCAGATAAAAACCTGTGGCAAGAATGGGTAAAATATACAGCTGCCCAACATAATAAAACAAACTGCTATGTCTGTTCAGCTGCCAGACCCTATATAGGCACTGTCCCATTAAATATTTCTGAGATGGCACAAGAATGTTTTCTTAGTTTATACACCAACACCACCACAGATCATGCTGCCTGTGAGGACTGGAAGGCCCAGTACCCAATCATCCAAAAAGCAACAAAGCCAACAGTTGGGGTCACAGAGTACCGGAAGTGATTGAAAGTGACCAGGGACCAGCATTCACAGCAACCTTGATAAAAGGAGTATGGACAGCATTGGGAAGTACTCTAGCTCTGCACACTCCGTACCATCAGGAAAGCAGTGGGAAAGTGGAGAGAATGAACGGAACCTTGAAATCCAGAATGCTCAAAGCAGCAAGAGAAGATGGCATGCCTTGGCCAGACAGCCTTCCCATAGCCTTATTTAGTGTCAGATACACACCTATGGGTAAATTGGTTCTTTCACCATATGAGATTGTGTTTGGTAGTGCACTAGGGTTTGGCAATCATATTCCCCAGCAGCTCAGTAAGAATGATGTATTACCTCTTATGTGACTGCCTTGTCTAAAAATTTTCCTTATACATTCCAGAGTTTTTCCTCTTCCAGTCAAGATGTGATCCACTGCCATAAGCTACGCCTGGAGTGGTCTCGTGAGAAGTTTTTCGTAAAACCCTAGAGCCAAGGTTTGAGGGCCCATACCAAGTCCTGCTGACCACAACCACATCTGTCAAGGTGGCAGGAAAGCCCAACTGGATCTACGCTTCACACTGTAAGATCGCTCCAGCCCCCCAGAGATGAAGCGGATGCTGCTCCTACTGATATTAAGTAGCTATGTTGCCTTAACCCTTGGTTTAAACCCATCATTGGGCCCTTTCAAAAGGAGAAGGGATGGTCACTTTTTTTGGGATAACTCATCCCGTGCTCACGTGGCCACATATTCCTTTGATTTTTGTGATGAGTATGCTGTCCCGATTCCCCATATATGCAACTTACAATAAAAATCTTTTTGCTGCAGGTCCATATACTATGAGTATGGGGGACGCCCCTGCTACTACTGGGGTGCAGGGGGGATAACACGGGGAAGATGGGGATACAGACCCAATGCTTTGAATAGGAACAAAAAGGGAACCCCCTACTGACAAGGATGATTTAACAAAAACGGAAACCCTGTCAAGAACAAAATACCAGGTGAAAGCATCCCCCAACCTTACCATTGAAAACCCTCGGAGACTGTGGAGGATATTGTTCTGGGACCTAATACGAGGGGGGGCATGGGGTTTAAAGAAGAAATCCAGTTGAAAGGATAAAATAAGCCCCAGAGAAAGGGTTGGGGGAGTCCAGCACTTTCAAGATTTTTGGCACTATGGCTGATCCCAAAGATGGGGTGACATCAGAAAAACTGGGCCCAGGGGGGAAAAACCTTCCCCAAAGGGCAGCTTTTACCCCCATGTTATAATGATGCTATAGGAGTCCCAAGGGGGGTCCCCGATGAGTTTAAGGCAAGGGCCAAGTGGCCGCGGGTTTTGAATCTCTGCTACCAATAATCACTGTCCCAAAAATATTTTGGATAAACACATAATTTTCAACCACAAGATTTGTCAATTACATCAGAAAAAGCCCCACGGCCTGGCAGATCAGGGGGGCCCAACCTCTGCTGTAGCCTGGCAGAAAGGATGGGGTCTGGCATGGGGTGGTAAAAAGGGGGAGTTGCAAAAAGAAGGGGGAAAACCCGTTTGTACTTTCATCCCCCAAAAATACAGGACCGAACGGTAAAGTGACGTGGCCATTACAAAAACAGGTATGTCCAGAAAAAAAAACTAATAGGCATAGATCACCCCTGGGAGCAGTGGTTCACTTTGTGGTTTAAAGGCTGGTAAGGGATCCTCACTCAGACAGGTATTGTTATACTGATTGTTCTGCTAATTCTTGCCCTAATTGTTTGTTGTGTTTTTCCATGTTTGAGGAAACTACTTGGAAAAGTTGTGTCTGAAAGCATTCCCACCTTGATGAACAGCTGTAACAGCCTGACTCCTATGATGACAGCGACACTACCACACCCTTTGGACCCTTGCCACAACATGTGCCTGCCTGAGAGAGCGGACGTCTCCCTAGTCAGAATTATTGAGCAGGAAGCATAGGCCCTTATGGTGTCAAGGCCCTTAGGGAAAGATTAAAATGAGACCAAAGTCTCAAGGGGGGACTGTTGTGGATGGGAACAAAGGTTATACAGGTGTGATCCTTTGTGTCTCCATTTTAATGTATTAGTATAACACCTCGTATGCCTTTATATTATGGCATGTAAAAGCTGCCTGTATATCTTTAGACTCACTAATGTGTTAATAAAATGGCCACCACATAATGTGCTTCTAGAGATAACTGCCGTATAATCCAAGATGGCGCTGAGGTTACGCCCCGTGTTTGGACATTCCTGAGTTATAGGGAGTATGCCTCAGCCAAGGATGTAACCAATAACAACTCGGCCTATGTGATGCTTTCTTATCTTGCTAACCTTCAAAAAGTATAAAAACCTGCCATTTTGAGAATAAAGACAGAAAGTGTATTTACAGCTACATGGCATGTTGTGATTTTCTTTCTCGGTGCTGCACCTTTAATTGTCCTAGGATAATTTGGAGACCCCAATAGGATGTAGAGCCCGTTTGAGGTTCCATCCATATTACTGTTATCACCCACCATGCCTCCCCTCCTGAGGACATAAAGATAGTCATGCTGTCCGCGTACTCTACCACTCTCAGAGTGGCTTCTGGGACTGACAAGTCCATCCCGACTGCCATAAATTGTTCACGATTAAGTTGCTTTTAAAAGGGATCGATCGTGAACAAATATTACACAGGCTCAGGGACAACCCTGCCAAACCCCAGACCCAACATCAAAAGAGTGGTCAAACCAACCATTTATTAGCAGAAAAATCTCTCCATCTGCGTTAAGGGTCTTGAGCCAATCGATGAACCAATGCAGACCATATCTTAAAAACCCCAGACCCAACCTCAAAACAGTGGTCGAACTAACCATTCATAAGCAGGAAACTCTCTCCCTCTGCGTTAAGGGTCTTGAGCCAGTCGATGAACCCATGCAGCAGACTCACATTGTATTTTACTTGCTTTCTTTAATCCTTAGCACTTGTAGAATGCATATTCAAACATTTGTAAACATGCAGTATTCATCGCAGTATATACAGTTAAATCATGAGCCAGTACTTAGCTGTTACGTTACAGTCCCAAATCCTTATGGCAATTTCATGGTAGAGATGTTAGCTTTTAACATGTAGGAATAGACACTTTGCTTTGTTGATTTTTCTTTGATAAAGAAGATTTTATCTCCCTTGGAGCACACAAGTTTCTGGTTATGACCCTCTCTTTCTCTGTTCTCACTTATCTCTCATTGCTCTAAGCTGCCGTCAGTCAATTTCTCAGACCACGGTAAGTCACCTCCTGCAGAGTCTAATCTGTTGTAAAGGACATTGAAAACCTCTCATTTAGCTAAGTAAACACCACTTAGATATCTGCAACATTTATAATACACTCTATAAATCTCTTGCACTCATTGTCATTGTAATAGGAACAGCTAGGAAGAGCAGAACTGATATGTCAATCATTGCTATAGACCCACCCACAGCCTGAACAGCATGTGTGATTCTAACGCTGGCTGTTGCTGTGAAACTGCATGATGAGAAAACTCCTTTAAGGAATATATCCAGGGGTGTAGTGAATATATTAACCCCACAGGTGCTTTACAAATTCTTTTAGCGTTAGGCTGTGAGAATGAAAAATGTATTTATTTCCAATAATTTTCAGTTTTAGCTGAAAATTTTTTATTTTCATAAGGAATCCTGGAAAAAAGCACCCCAAAATTTGTTGCGCAAATTCTTCCAAGTTTGGCAATACCCTATGTGTGGGTGTAAACTGATGCTTGGATGTATGGTGTACAAGAGCTGGAGCGCCATGTCACATTTGCAAAGCCCCTTGAAGTACCAGAACAAGTGAAGTCACCCCATTTTGGATTCAACACCCATCTTGGAACTCATCTATGAGTGTATTGTTTTTAATTTTTCTGTATCTGGAGCTATAAAAGGACTTTTTTTTTACATTTTCATTGATATCTTTTTGGAGTTTTTGGGAAGTGGGATGAACAACATACAGCAACCCCGGCAGTACTTTTTAGTTTTAGTTTTTACAGCAGTCACCATGTGGTATAAGTGACATGTTAACTTCTTTCAGCAGGTCGATACAATAACACAATTTTAAAAAATTTTTATGTTTTTTCTTCTGCTTTTACACCATAAAAACACTTTTATTTAAAAAGAAAACACCTCTCTGAACCGCATAATCTAAGAGCCCTAACGTTATTGTTATTGCATGGAGCTGTACAGGGGCTTGTTTTTGCAGGATGAGTTGATGTTTTTATAGGTACAATTTTAGGAGGGACATGAATTTTTGATTGCCTTTAAATCCATTTATTGGGAGGCAGGGTAAAGAAAATACTGCAGTCCTAGTAGTGTTTTTGTTATTTTTATTTTTAACTGTGCTCACTGTGCAGTATTCATGACATGTTAGTTTTACTTTGTGGGTCGAAATTATTTATATAGTTTCTTTATTTTGTAGCTCTTTTACACAATAAAACACTTTTTTAAAAAGCAATATTTTTGCATCACAATCTTCTGGTAGCCATATCTTTTTTACTTTTCTGTATACAGAGCAGTGTAAGGCCTTTTTTTTCAGGGTGAACTGACGTCTTCATTAGTACCACTGTTATACTGTCATGTATATGACTTTTTGATCGCTTTTTAGTCCATTTTATGTACAGCCAAAAATTGCAATTCTGTGACAGTTTTTTTGTTAGGTTTTTTTATTACAGCGTCCAACCTGTGGGTTAGATAATGTGATATATTTTTTGGCTATGTCCGGCAGCGGTACCAAGTATGCATACTTTATTTATTTCAGATCTTTCTTGGGGCTTTCGACATTTTTAAACGGAAATGGGCTGCATGTGTGATCTTATATTTTTTTAGTTTGTTTAACTACTTTTTTTTTTAACCTGTTTACATTTTTATTTTTACTTGTCCCAATAGGGGACTTGAATCAGTGATCTTCAGACCACTGTTTCAATACATAGCTGTACTGCTATGTATTGTAAACTGTCATTCACAAGTGATGTCACAGGCAACCTAAAAGCCTTTGTTAGGCTTCCGGGTTGCTGGGGTGAGGATCAGCACCCCACAATAGCATCTAGGGGGTACCGATGCAGACAGAGGTAGCTCCCGCCCATCCCTTCAGCTGCTGCGGCCGTGAACAACAGAGCATGGGACAATCCGTAATATGCAGCTGCTTCCATGCTCCTTTTGTCATATTGTCCACCTGTCCTTAATATCATGCTACAAGTATCATCAATAGTGCTGTCAGTATATTAATTTTTAAAAGGGTCCTGAGTATGCAAGGTCTCTTTATACATCTGGTGGCCTGTCAGTATTGATTATCACTTTATTTTTAGATCAAAATTTAAGTACCTTATATAATTTCTTAACAACTATGATTTTTGAGCTTGGATATATATTTTGGGATACTTATTTTTTGTCCCCGCTATTGGGTAATTTTTAAAAAATTTTTTCCCCTGTGAAAATGCAAAATTGCAGGGAAAAGTGTTGGAGTTTTCAGGGTTTGGGAATTGTTTAAATAAAACCCTTTTGGTGGTCAAGTGGTTCAGGTGGGAATTGACTTATTTTATTGCATAACATATCGTTATAGTTGATAGAGTTTTGTTCCAATGTGCGGTTGCCCTTTTCGGGGTGTAAGCTCTACTTTAGGCTGTGTCTGCTTTTTAGATATGTTAGGGTAAGTACAATTATGTCTTAGCTGTTTAATTAAAAGTTATGTTTTATTTGGATAGCACATGTCTTTTCCTTCTTTCTGTGAATTGATGCTCCTATTGTGCAGGCTCTACTTGTGAGCCCGCACAATCTACAAGAAGTATATGCATATCCAAAGTTGGGAAGTGGTTAAACATCTAGGTCACTTTTAGATAAAATATTGAAAATGTATAAAGATATTGTTAAGGAGAAAACAATTTCCTGAAACACATCTTTATTTCCTTGTTTCTAAGGCTATATATTAAAGGGTTAAATAAGGGAGTAAATAAAGTATGTAAAAGGGAAACAATCTTATTAATAATCAATGAATGTCCTACAGATGGAATCATATATTTAGCTATTAGTGTCCCATAAAATGTCACCACAACAATAAGATGAGAACTGCAGGTAGAGAAGGTTTTTTGTTTGCCCGTTGTTGTTGGTATTTTAGCTATGGTAAGAAAGATATACACATAAGTCACAATGATAAAACCACAAGGAAAGATAAATATCGGCATAGAAAAAAGAAAAATTTCAAGTTCTACAAAAGAAGTATCTGAGCAAGAAAGCTTTTGAAGAGGAGAAAGATCACAGAAGACATGGTCAATGACATTGTCATGGCAAAAATTATAGTTTGATACAGGCAAGACTGCTAAAAGATTCATAGTGAGACCTATGGACCATGGCCATACCGAAAGACAGATCTGACACTTAAAGACCATGATACTAGAATATCTTAAAGGGTTGCAGATGGCCAAGTATCGATCATAAGACATCACCAATAAGAGAAAACATTCTGCAACAGTTGTACCACTGAAGAAGTAAAACTGAATGATGCAGCCAATGTAAGTTATCTTTTGACCTCCCTGCAGAATGGCACCAAGCATGTTGGGAACAATGTTTGTGGTAATCATAAGGTCAGAAGCAGAAAGATGACAAAGAAAGTAATACATGGGGGACTGGAGCTGGGGATTGGTGGAAACTAGGACGATGATAATAAGGTTTCCCATTACTGTAAAAAGAAAGATAATTAAGAAAAGAATGAAGAAAACAATGTTGAAGCTGTGAAGATTTCCAAAAGCCAATAGATTGAATTCCATCACTTTGGTTTGGTTCATTGTAGACATGATCTTAGGTTCAGGCTTCAGGTTTATTCTAGTTAAATAGAGAAGACTCAGTAACGTATGTAATTCAGAAAATATAAAAAAAAATCAATTTTTATTGTGAATGGTGTTGTGCTTTGGTTTCGGGTTCAGCCGAACTGTCTACATATATTCCTTAAATCACATTAATGGTTAATAATAATGCAGATTACAATAGTCAATTAAAAACGTGTGTATATGAAGGAAATAATTATTTGACCCATTGCTGACTTTGTAAGTTTGCCCACTGACAAAGACATGAACAGTCTATAATTTTAAGGGTAGCTTAATTTTAACATTGAGAGATAAGATATATCAAATAAAATCCAGAAAATCACGTTGTATAAATTATATAAATTTATTTGCATTTTGCTGAGAGAAATAAGTATTTGATCACCTACCCACTATTAAGAGTTCTGGCACCTAAAAACCAGTTAGATGCTCCTAATCAACTTGTTACCTGCATTAAAGACAGCTGTCTTAAATAGTCACCTTTATAAAAGACTCCTGTCCACAGAATCAATTAATCAGTCAGACCCTAACCTCTACAACATGGGCAAGTCCAAAGAGCTTTCTAAAGATGTCAGGGACAAGATCATATACCTGCACAAAACTGGAATGGGCTATAAAACCATAAGTAAGATACTGGGTGAGAAGGAGACAACTGTTGGTGCAATAGCAAGAAAATGGAAGAAATATAAAACGAATGTCTCACCTCATGGAGTATCTTTGATCATGAGAAAGGTGAGAGAACAGCCTAAAACTACACCGGTGGGTGGGTTGGGTTGGGACTTGTTAATTATCTCAAGGCAACCGTAATGGTTTAAAATCATAAAGTCCCCACTTTGAAGAAAGTAATAAAAATGCCTTTCAAATTTCTGCCATTTGGCAAATATAAATAATTTTGGTTCCTAATTGACCTAAAACAGGTAAGGTTTATTCTGATTTCATGTCAGATAGTGAGAAAAACATACATGTTTGGGTTTTTTTCTGTAGTGTATGTAAACTTCTGGTTTTAACTGTGTATGTATATATTTGCCAAATGCCAGAATAATGAGAGAGAGAAAAATTTTGAAGACATTTTTATTACTTTCTGCAAAGTCAAAAGTTTACATACATTTCATCAGTATTTGGTATATTGCCCTTAAACTGTATGACTTGAGTCAAACGTTCTGGATATCCTTCCACAAGCTTCTCAAAATAGTTGGTAGGAATTTTGCTTGCCTTGCTCGCACCTGCCTTTTCAGCTTTGTCCATAAATTTTCAATAGGATCGAGATCAGGACTTTGTGACGGCCACTCCAAAACATTGAGTTGGTTATCCTTAAGCCACCTTGTAAAAAATTTTGCAGTGTGCTTCGGGTCATTGTCCATTTGGAAGATACATTTCCTCCTAAGCTTTAATTTCTTGGCTGACGTCTTGAGATATTGCTTCAATATTGCCACATATCCTTTTTTCTTCATGATGCCATCTATTTTGTGAAGTTCACCAGTCACTCCTGCAGCAAAATAACCCAACAACATGATGCTGACACTCCCGTGTTTCACAGTTCGGGTGGTGTTTTTAGGCTTCCAAACTTCTCCTTTTTTCTTCCAAACATAACGATGGTCATTATTGCCAAACACTCCAATTTTAGTTTCGTCAGACCGCAGGTCATGTCTCCAAAAATGTAGGTCTTTGCTCCTGTGTGCATTTGCAAATTAATCTGGCTTTTATATGTTTCTTTTGGAGCAATGGCTTTTTCCTGGCAGAGTGACCCCTCAGCCCATGTTGATACAATACTCTTTTCACTGTGGATAATGACACAATCTTACCAGCTTCAGCCAGCATGTTCACAAGGTTTTTTGCTTTTGTGCTTGGGTTAATATGCACATGTATGACCAAAGCATGTTCATCTCTGATACACAGAACCCATCCCCTTCCTGAGCAGTATCATGGCTGGAAATCCCCATCTTGTTTGTACTTGCGTATGATTGTTTGTACAGATGAACATGGTACCTTCAGATATCTGGAAATTGCACCCAAGGATGAGCCAGACTTGTGCAAGTCCACAATTCTCTTCCTGATATCTTGGCTGATTTCTTTAGACTTTCCCATAATGTTACACATAGAAGCAGTTTGTTTCTGGTGTGCTTCAAAATACATCCACAGCTGTGTCTCTAATTAACTAAGATGTTGCCAATGAACCTCAATAAATCAGAAGCTTCCAAAGACATGACATCATCATATGGGCTCTCCCAAATTGTTTAAAGTCATAGTAATCCTGGTGTATGTAAACTTTTGACTTTGCAGAAAGTAATAAAAATGCCTTCAAATATTCTCTCTCTCATTTTCTGGCATTTGCCAAATATAAATTGTTTTGGTAATCCTATTTGACCTAAAATGGTTTAGGTTTATTTTGATTTTATGTCAGATAGTGAGACAGACATGCATATGTGTCTTTTTATATAGTGTATCTATGAATACATAATGTCATGATGAAACTCTAAATAAAAATATATCTAGAAGGCTGTAAGACAGTGTTGTTCAGTCAGGGTCATAGGGTTCATTTACATCTCTCGAACCCCTGTATATAGCTCCACAGATGTTGCACTAGAACTTGGTATTAAAGAGGTTGTCCACTTCCTAAGAAAGCCCTAACCCTAACCAGTAATACACTACAATACAGAATACAACAACTAAAACAATTACATAGTAATGTCCCCAAGTGGAACCAAGAAAGAGATGAAAAAAATTAAATGGAAAAATAAAATAAAAAACAATTGTACCAATACAATTAAGAACTCACTTAACAAGCAAGCTCTCACAGAGCTGCATCAATAGAAGAAAATAAAGCACACTTATATAGAGTGATATATAAATTATTTTGTTAAAAAAAATGCTTTGTAAAGTGCAAACATAGTAAAAATACTACTACTAAAACAATATTAATTTGGTACTGATATAATCATAACCCAAAACATAAAAGTAAAACATTCATTTATACAACACAATAGACAACATTAAAACAGAACCCCAAAAAATGAAACCCAGAATATTGCATATTTTCAATTTTTTTTCCTCTTGGTCCATGTCCCTTTTGGAGGGAGTCTAAAATTCATATTAACCTATTGGTATAATATTGAAGTGTGGCTGGGGGACGCAAAGTACCCAGCAGAAATCCAATACTAAATATAACCAATTTTTATATCCATATAATTCTGATATGTACTCATAACAAGACAATGTATTGCTGTACTTACAATATGGTAATAGTTTGGTATGCTCTCAGTCTTCAGATTATAATTTGCAGAGTGACATATATTTATATACATATTGTGTATTATTTCTGCAGTGATAATTACGGTGCTGAATATCTAGGGATCACTTATGAAAACTGTTATTCTCAGATTTGTTATGCAGTCATTAGCTAATTATCAGTGCACTACTGACTTGTTTGGTACAACTCAAGTTTGAAAAAGAACACCAAAAACTTGCTATTACAGTTTATATAGAGTTTATCACCTAGTTTATCACTCTTGCAAGAATGGCCACTATTCCTACTAAAAGACTTGTTTCCATGACTGTGGACCCTTCTCTGTGGGCTAGAATGGAAAGCTCACACTGATAAGAAAGAAGGGTCAAACGGGTGCAGTGATATTAACCCATTTTTTTCAGGATAATAACCCCTATAGGTTTGTAATGGGATTATGAGAGGTCTAATGGTCACCGCCTTGCTGAGGAGATGGCGCAGAAAGAAATACACACTCATAGTTTGCTGCATTTCAAACTCATAGACTCTTTGGGCCACATGTATGAAACGGTTTTGGTCTAAAACTCACTTTTTCCCCATGGTCATATGTATGGTGAGGTATCTGTTCCTCGTATTATCAAGTAACTGCATGGCTGTAATTAACAGACACAGGTAGATATTCATGGTCGGGGGAGGGACTGCCAGTTACTTGATAATACAAGGAACAGATACCTCACCATACATACGACCATCATACTGCTACCAAACAAATCCCACTATACCAAGATCAGCATTACTAAAAACGCTACTACATAAGGACCTGATTATACTGCCAGAAAACAACCACAAATTACCACCACATATTGACTGAATAACACACCTATACTATTACTGAATAAAGATCAGTATACAAAGACTAATATAGAGATTATATAGTGGTAGATATCAGTGTACACAGGCTCTGCAGACTGTGTTTTTAAAGTAAGCACATCTAACCTTTTGTCTTATCCCTATACCCAAAAAGATTGTAGGCTCTTGTGAGCAGGGTTCTCACACCTCATGTTTGATCTGTTACTAGCTCTTATACTAGGTAATGTTTTTGTTGTGTGTGTGTCAAAAAGGCAATAGGAAGTGTATCTTTCATCCTAGATGTGGGCAAGAAATCTTTTGGACATATTGGACATACTTCCAACCGTCCTGATTTCGGTGGGACAGTCCTGATTTAGAAGCGATGTCCTGGAGATCTCCCAATTTTTTGTAATGTCCTGGGGATTCCTTAGGGAGAACAACCCTTTTTTGCTTTATGCAAAACAGTCAGTGAGGTCTGAAAGGCGTGTAAATCCTCACACCGACCAATTCATTGGTGGCTCTCCCTAAGGAGAGATTTTCCCCCTCTAAGCCACTCTTACCTCTCACCCAGCCAACCAGTACGTTCTACGCTGCACTCACGAGGGGCAAATACCCCGAAACAGCTGTCTGCAGATGGACTTAACTGTTTTGGCTCAAATCCCTTTGACATTGCTAGGCTCCTGCAAGCTACATGTGAATTGAGGATAACTACATCCAATAGAGTGTGCTGTGGAGCTCCCTAACTCTTTTCCCATAAGCCTTTGCTTTATGCAAAACAGTCAGTGAGGTCTGAAAGGCACATAAATCCTCACACTGACCAATTTATTGGTGGCTCCCCATATGGAGAGATTTTCCCCCTCCAAGCCAATCTCGCCTCTCACCCAGACAATCAGTAAGTTCTATGCTGCACTGATGAGGGGCAAATACCCCGAAACAGCTGTCTGCAGATGGACTTAACTGGTTTGGTTAAAATCCCTTTCACATTGCTAGGCTCCTGCGAGCTACATGTGAATTGAGGATAAGTACATCCAATAGAGTGCGCTGTGGAGCTCCCTAGTTCTTTTCCCATTTTAGTTTACAAATTGCAAGGAGAAATCAGCATGGGGATCTGGAATGAATGGAGAAAGGGACCTATTCCTATCAGAGAAGACGCCACCTGCGAGTGACTAAATGAAACTGCACTGTAATCACTTATATGTCTGCAAAGCCTGTGTCACTGGGATCTACCCTTATATTGTAACTGTAATGTGGAAATATATGGTCTACAGACCCTGTATACAATGGTATATACCCCTATATGGTCACTTTATAGAGGTAATATACAGTCTGCAGCGCCAGTGTACACAGGTATATACCACTATATGGTCACTGTATGGTGGTAAGATACGGGCTGCAGAGCCTGTATACACTGATATCTACCTCCATATGGTCCTGGTATAGTGATGGTATACAGTCTGCAGAGCCTGCGTACACTGGTATCTACCACTATATGGTCACTGTATGGCAGGAATATTGGTAGAGGTGTAATGGTTTATTTTCAGGATCAGCATGGCAGTATTATTCAGTCACTATGTTTTGGTGATATGTGGTCACGATATGTGGTATTATTCAGTCATTATGTGGTGATATTATTCAGTTATTATGTGGTAGTGATATGTGGTCATAGTGTGGTGGTATTATTCAGTCACTATGTGGTGGTGGTGATATGTGGTCATGGTGTTGTGGTATTATTCAGTCACTATGTGGTAGTGATATGTGGTCATGGTGTTGCTGTATTATTCAGCCACTATGTTGTGGTGATATGTGGTCATAATGTTGTGGTATTATTCAGTCACTATGTGGTGATATTATTAAGTCATTATGTGGTGGTGATAAGTGGTCATGGTGTGGTGGTTTTATTTGATCTTTGTATAGGGGCATCATTGATGCTATTAGTCTTGGTTTTGTCATTAACATTACGGTGGTATTTGCTCCCTGTGTTATGGGTCACTGTATGACCATTATATAGAGGTATCCTCCATAGAACATTACTGTATATTACAACTAGAGATGGGCGAATTTCTCAAAAATTCGATTCGGTCACTTCGACGAATTTTCCGACAAAATTAGTTTCGTTCCGAATTACTTCGCACAATCGCTTAAAAAGCCTATTTCCACGCACAAGCCTTGCAGGGGCTGTAGAACGTTGTGCCATGTTTTAAATATGCAGAGGGATTTGGGTTTTTGGTTTTCAACTTTCAGTGTTTTAGTATGACACCAGATAACTGCCGCCGCTCTTAAAAATCCTTCCTAAAAAAATTCCCCGGCACTAAGAGGGCAAAACTGCCCAAAAAAACTAACGGGAATGACCTAATAAAGTTGCCAGCAAAAAAAAGCAAGCTAGAGCTCGGGGCAACATTAGTGACGAGTGGGGAGGTAAACGGCGCGCCACAGCACATGGGGCAGGCAGGGGCACAATGAATTCTGGGGGGTGGCAAAACAGGAAAAAGCCAAAAAAAAGGCACAATCACACAGTGGGTGGAGGTCCAACACACAGATGAGGTCGGGCAGAGCACAATGACTTTCGGGGAGGTGCAAAACAGGGGGAAGCCCAGAGGGGCAAAATTTACGAGAGCGGAGTCACGGCGCGCAGCATGAGGTCAGGCATGGCACAATGACATTCTGGAGGGAAAAACAGTATTAGGCCAAAAGGGGGGGGCACAATCACACAGTTTGGAGGTCACAACAGCAGCAGTATGGGGTCGGGCATGCACAATGACATTCTGGGGGTGGAAAAACAGGAGGAACCACAGAGAGGCACAATGACTGGAGGGGAGGTCCAGGGAGCCATGGGGTTTCGGGCATGCAGAATGACTTCGGAGGGGGCAAAACATATTGGGGCCACGAGTGGCACAATACTAAAAAGTGGGGGTCACGGGGGCAGCAGCATAGGTCACATGGCCAATGACACAGGTGGAGGACAGGGCAGCAGCCACAGCAGCACTGAGGTCAGACAATGGCACAATGACACAATGTGGGGGACACGCACAGCCACACAGCAGCATAGGTCAAAACAGGGGCAAATGACATCTGGGGGTGGCAAAAAAAGGAGAGGGCCCCAGAGTGTACAAGACAAGATTTTTGTACAAACGGCAGGGGCAACACATGAGGTCAGAGATGCACAATGACACAGTGTATGTCACGGGAACAGCAACAGCAAACAGCAGAATGAGGGCATAGAGTGGCACAATCAAGTGTTGAAGGGGGGTGGCAAACCATCCCGGGAAAGATGGGGGGGGCAGTGGAGAAACTGTCAGCAGATGTGTGCATCAGGCGGGGGGGGCAACAAATAGTGGGGTGAGCAGGGATTTGAACCCCGACGACGCCCAACATTGGGTGAAAGTCCTGGCCCATCCAGCCCCGATTCTCTTACAAAGGTCAGTCGTTTCCCCATTTCCCGTGGGCAAGCGGGTTCTCCTTGGGGGAAAAAATGGCCCCCCCCCCTGAACCCCCTCTGATGCCAACTACTGGCCCGGGAGACACTTCTCCCCTGCAAACTCGAAAGTTGCGGCCCCACATCCAGTTTGGGTGCCCAGTATCCAGGGATCTTCTAACTGGGGGGGGGCAGAGTGCTGTCCAAGTAGGCCACCACCTGTTGGTTCAGGGGCTGCTACATCCTGCTGCTGGGTGCTGCTACGACTACCCTCCTCACTAGGGGGGGTGAAGGAAAGCTGTTCATCAGTGACTCCAGACTTGGGTTTCTGCTGTGGAGCGGTACGCCCTACCCCCCCACCTTCCCCCAGCACCGCGCATATACGTAAGCGCTGAGGAACCCCCCCCTCAACCTTCAAAGGAAGGACGATGCCACAAAATAGCAACGGCCAACTGATATGGGGGATTTCCCTATAGATTTGAGTTTTTTTCCTCCCCTCAAAACTGGGGGAAAAAGGCTCCCATTTTGACCCGTAGTGAGGGTCCAATAGGGGGGAGCCAGAAGTCTCCCTCTGCCGGATGCTGACTATCGGCGTCACTACCAGGCAAAAAAGCATGCTGCGGGGCCACCCTGCACGGGACCCAGGGGCTCCCTGGCCCCTTTCCACGTATCTGCCACGGGCTTGGGGGTCTCTGCCTCGTCTTCCTCATCCCCATCCACCTCCCCCACGCCCTGCTCCTCCTCTCTTGTCCCTGGGTAAAAATCCACTCATTTCACCAACAAACTTCTGCCCCAATGTCCCCCCTCCTCCCCTCCTTTTTCAGTCCCCACCGGACTCATGTCCCCCGCGAGATTATCCCACGTCCCCCAGTCCCCTCCCCAGACAGTTTTTTTCAGCATGTTCCAGGACATGAAGCAGGGAATGACGTTTTCACCGAGTCCTGCCGACTGACAAATAACTTTTGCCTCCTCGAATGGCCTCAACAAACGGCAGGTGCCCAGCAGAGCTGCCACTGGCTGACATCAAAGTTACACAGGGGGTACTTCTTCTCCTGGATCACAAAAAAATCGTTAAGGCCTTTTCCTCTGTTCATACAGCCCGTTCCAACATTGCAGGCTGGAATTCCAGGGGGTGGAAACACGCATATCAGAGTGTGTTTGGGGGAGGCCGTTCTTTCCCGCTGCAACTCGAGAGGGGGTTCCGGGCTTGTACAAGGATAAGTGCATGCACAGTTTCCTGGCCATTTTCCAAATGTTCTGAAGATGGGGGAAACTTCGGAAACCCTTTTCAAAAACCAGGGGGGAAAAACGGCGCCATCCCGGGGCCCATGACCACCCTCCTCGGTGCAGCGGGGACACCATGTCCCCCATTGTCCTCACCATGGTTCCGATTTGCATTTGGGGCGCGGGAAAAACCACACATCGATTTCTTGAGCTGACCGGGGGCATTTTCTCCCCCTGGTACTTCGTTCACCGGGCAAGCCAGGCGTAGAACTGCGTGACACCGCGTCCCTACACATGGGGTTAGGAGCAGACTTGTGGAGGCTGAGATGGTGGGGGTGGGGGAGGAAGGAGGGGGCGACATTGGCGCAGGTGCAGCAGTTTGAAAACGGAGGGGAAAGCGGCGCTCCTGTCCAATTTTCCCTGGTCCCTGGGTTTAAAAGCACATTCACCCAGTGGGCCAAAAAGGGACATTTACTGGCCCGACCGTATTACAGCTCCAACTCCGCGGGCCTGCACCTTGGAACAAAACCGATAAGCCAAGACTGACCCACCTCTTTCAATCAAAATTTTGGAATCTGGAAAATGCCCCTTTTGGAAAAAAAATTACGGGTTGGAAAATCTCCATCTCGCCGGGAAAAACCATTATTTTCTGAAAGGGCAGAGTCCACCCTTTGGAAAGGGAGGGACTGCAATACCAACAAATTGGGAAACACGGTCACTTTCTGCACCTTTGGATGGTTTTGGGGCCATCTGTTGTCTCTTTGCAATCGCCTCGCTAACATGCGGCGCCATGATACGAGGAGCAGGGGCATCGGAAACCGGAGATGATGACAAAAAAAAGCTCCCTTTTGCAGGTGGTGGGCCTTGACTGGCTGCAATGGCATGCGTGCCACTGGGCGCTCTGCTGTTGCTGCGGGGCAGGGTGGGACCACCACATCTGACCACGTTTCTCCCAGGCCACCGGGGGTGACGCCATGTTGGACCCCAGGCCGGGTGCCAACTTTTGCTCCCCGGCCACGCTTCCTTTCTGCCCCCGATTCTACAAAACCCAATTCGGGTCCCCCGTGTCTTAGCAAAGAAATGCCACACCGCCGATTTTTCGATTTTAAACCCCCAACGCTGCGCACTGATGACTACTCCGTGCTGCCCGCTGAAACCCCTGGCCGCACTTTCTTGGCCTGGGGAAGCGGGGTTTTTTACCCCGGGCCGCTGGCTCCCACCTCACACTCTGCTATCCTGCTACTCACGGACCACGACCCCCCTTGCTGGCTGCGCTGCTGCCTGAAACCCCAAACACGCCCCTTCTCCGACATAAAAAAGCCCTTGCTTCACCCCGGGCCCCCAAATGCGGTCCTACTCATCTATTTGGTTTTATCTCACTACTGTCCTCACACCGGTCTTGGAACCAGGCTGACCTCCCATGCCACTCCCCCACCTTAACTTTTTCCGCCTACTCAAAAAGCAGGCAATATTTGGCCCCCTTTCTTCGCTGTCAATAGCGCGACTGCCCCCCCTCAAATTGTTCTCCCGCTAATGTGCGCTGAGCCCAGACCACCAATAGGTCCTGCTGAGGAAACCGATGGGCAGAGGCGGGGTGAGGACAGGTGAGGCCGCGACCCCCGCCCCCCGGCCACAAAATAATGGTTGTGTCTGAGGTTCCCACCGACCTTTGGGGGGGGGTTTTTTAGAGTCCCTCTGGGAGGAAGTGGATGACCTATCAACCAATCAATAACCATTTGGGTGCTAGTCAACACCGGCCGCTAATGACACGGCGTTTGTGGCCCACCGAGTGACCCCTGCTGCACGTCCCCTTGCTGTGCCACCTGGGCCCCGCCCAGGAAGTTTAGCCACGCCCTCGCATTGCAGACCCCCACCTCCTTCGACATACGTTTGTTCTAAAAGTCAACACGTTTGAGAGATATCGTAATGATAAAATACACCCCGTTTTTTGACTCCAAAAAGGGAAACCCCGAAACAAGCTTGGGTAACCCTTTGGGTATAAATTTCGCTCCACAAAAGCCAGGAAAAATTTACTTTTATGTGTCGTTAAAAACACTGTGTGTTTTACAAATGTAAAACACAAACAGGCTTAATTAACCTTCGGACATGAATTAGGCTACAGGAAAAATGTATATATTTTGGTGTGGAAAAAGACGGTTTATTTTTGTCAGCACACCAGCAAAACAACGCTTAATTAACCCCGGGAAAGTAAATTGCGCAATAGAATTGAGCCGCACAAATAGTAGCTTTGGTAGCGTGTTACAATTGCGTGTTTTCCTCCGCCACACAACAAGAGATACAGTTGTAATTAACCTTTGCTTGTGAATTAGGCTACAGGAAAAATTTATATATTCTGGCGTTGAAAAAGAGGGTTTTTTTTTTTGTCAGCACACCAGCAAAACAACGCTTAATTAATCCCTGATGTAAATTGCGCCAAAGAATTGAGCCGCACAAAATAGTACTTTGTAGCGGTGTACAATTGCGTGTTTTCTACGCCACAAAACAAGAGATACAGTTGTAAAAACCTTGCTTTGTGAATAGGCTACAGGAAAAATGTATATATTTTGGCGTTTGAAAAAGACGGTTTTGGGGTCACACACCAGCAAAACAACGCTTAATTAACCCCTGGATGTAAATTGCGCAATAGAATTGAGCAGCCAAAAATGAAGATGTATTTGAAATTGAAAAAACGCTGTTTCTTTTAAATGAATACAACGGGAACGGGCTTAGATCCCACTTGGATATTAATGTATATGCAGCTGCAGTGACCACACTGGATTTCAGATCCAATACCCCAAAAAATTAGAAAAAGAACATTAAGAGAACATCTCTGAGACAAGCTGAGACACCCCACAGAAATCGCTATATAAAAATAAAATTCTTCATAAGAGCTTTCAGCCGGGCAGCACCTTCCCTGATGAGCACAGTGAGAGGAGTGGAGCTCCCGGCGTCGCCCCGGACTTATAAAGTGCGGTGACGTCACAGAATCCCCCCGGGTCTCGATTGGCTTCATCTCTGCACATGTAAATGCAGCTTTGCTCTTCTTCCTCCCAGAGTTCTTTGCCCCATGTAGCGCCATGTGCTCGCAGCCATTTTATCAATCAAAAGCACACTTCTTTCACCCGAAGTACCCCAAAGTTCGACTTCGTTCAGAACCGAAGTTTTCCTGAAATTCTAAACGAATTCCACTTCGTTAGAATCGATTCGCCCATCTCTAGTTACAACTCTTTGTATGGATTTCTGTATATACAATACATTACTTTATGTAAATACATCTTTATAGACCCAGTAACACCGCTGTTGTGTTGCCGCTGGTCTGCTGGCGGGCATGCATGATTCTGTTAGGTGGGGTGTGGTTGGAGGTGTGGCCTGATGTTACATCATTTGTTTGGGTGTGGTTGGAGGCATGGTCTGATGTAATGTCATGTGTTTGGGTGTGGTTGGAGGCATGGTCTGATGTGTCCCTCTTTGCAATCTCTAAAAGTTGGGAGGTATGGTATTGGATGCCTGAATCACCTGACATCAGACCCCTCACTGGGGTATATGTACAAAGCAGGGCTGACCTAATGCACCATTTCAGATTTTGCGTGTGACAACAGGACACAATGGCTGTGCTAGCTTTGTACTGTTGTTTGCTTATGGCAAAATCCCCCACAACTGACTGCTGTGTTTTGGTAGCAAAATACAACACAGAAGTGCTCAGCACTGTATACAGTATTAGGCCTCGTTCACACGGCTTAAAATGGGACTGATTGGAGCCGTACTGCGTACCGGATTTGCGCTGCAGTACGGCTCCAATCCGTCCCAGTAACTAAGGTAATCCACAGTTCTCATAGAGAACTGTGGATTACGTCTCTCCTCCCCGTTTCTTCATTGTTGTTTCTTCATTGAAAATTCTGTGCTTGCCAGCGCGGAGTTTTATTGATGAAACGACCATGACTTCCCGATTTCTGTCTCTTATACCTTATTATTATTGGGGCATCAGATGCCTCATGTGTTGGCAGCGGATCTATCAGCATCATCCGGACACAGAATTATGAACAACAAAGATTTATTAAAAGAACAATCCAACAAGTGAATATACATATAACTGTCAGCAGTATTCAAAGTCTCAGCATGTCTGCTTGTCTCTCACCTCCCTGCGAGAAGAACAACCCCACCCACACTTCCTGTCTCTCTCTGCACTTGCAATGTACAGCACTGGGAAAAGGGGCAGAGGAGAGGAGAGTGGGAGTCATAGCTGTCACAGGCTCTTGTCACGGTGATTGGACTCCACCAACTCCTCTCATGCCCGTCCATGGGGGAACCTGCAGTGTCGATGGTGTTCTCATCCCCAGGGGCACGATCCATGATGGTGGTTGTAGTCCTACTGCTGTAGGGATGGTGTGCGGAGGCACCCATGATGTTGTGCAGGTGAAGCAGGAGGCAGACAAAGGATTAATGTTAGAATCAAGCATCACTTGACCCTTTAATTTATCACCAAGATGTTTAACATGGCATCTCTCTTACCTTAAGTTACAATATTTTCTCTGCCTGCATTGCAACTAGCAGCCATCAGAGTTCCTATCAATGTCCCTTACTTGGATGCGGTTGGGACTGCAAGGAATACCCTAACCCCAGAAGAACTGACGTCCTAGCAACTTTCAGACGGACTTCAAGGAGATAGCAGAGCGACCCCAGAACTGAATCTAGATGGGCCAGGCCAGAGGCAGCAATCTGGACACCAATCTGGGAGGTAGGCCAGCGGGTGACTTCCTCAGTGCACTACCTCTTAAGTACACCTTCCTAGTGTACCTGTCCAAGAGAATCATCTAATCCAGCTAGGCAGCAATCCTTTTACAGAAGTCTTTAATTTTCCATCCAGAGATCCATGGCCGATGAATGGGGCAATAGGCCTTCCCAGCTGCAGTCTGGAATGGGCCCTGGCTTCAAAGAGTTAAGTGGGACCCCTCATCTCTTCTGTGGTCTGACAGAGGTTCAGACCACAGGTATCCCAGGAACTCACACTAACTAAGCACGTCACACTACTCACTAAACTAGTTGCAATAAACATAGCTCAACACAGAGTTCACTCAAAGTTCATGTCATCATCATTACCTCACAAAATAGCATATTATCAGTGGCTCAGCACAAAATCATACAGTAGTATGCACAAGGAGTTTACAGACACAAGGGGTTAAACTCCTGTATACTACACACTTCTTTTTAACAGAACTTTATCGCCAACATAACACGATGTCTGTGTAGGCCGTGTACCGGGGTGGACTTCCCAGAATACAGCGAAGTCAAGAGTGAGGAAAACTACTCCACCAGTTCAACATAAGTTGTACTTTACTGAACTTGCCGAAAAAGTATACTTAGCAATTCCCACAAAAACACATATACAAGAGTGTGTGCGAGGCCCCTGTGCTACACAGCGTGCCGCTGGAAGTATATTCTGTGGATACACAATATGTTAACCTTCCAATGGGCTCAGAAAAGCTGACCGTTATATACCTATTAATACCTTGCACAACAGGAACAATTGTATGTGGTGCAGTTCAAGGGCACGCTCGCGGTATAGCACAACAGCTTACAGCCTGATTAATTATACCCACTATTCCCAAAACAACTAATAGCACCAATGTCAAGTTTTCTTCTATATCCCAAATCAGGAACTGTTCCAAAATATTCACTTATGTCCTTATACTGACACTGGCCCTAAATAAGCTAACTACAGGCCTGGTAATAGTTCCAGAAAAGCTGACATGCATGCTATCAACCTGGGTCTCCTTTGAAGTTGCACATAGTCACAGCCCCGGGACTAGGGTACCCTTTGTCAGAGGCGGTCACTCCTCTATGTTTCTGGATCCTGTCACAATGTCCATTCCATCTCCGTGCTTTCCTCGCCAACAGCGTAAACGCAGTCAGCAGAACTCTCCCAACAGGATCCAGTCACTGTTAGTGGATTCACGGAGGCAGGAGAACTAGGCAGAATTGTGCTCGATGTGTGTCCTCTGTTTGATCTCTCAGTTCCAACTTTCACTCTCTAAAATAGCTGCTGCTTCACAGTCTCTCAGTCACATGACGCACGAATCACAGGTCCCTAACTCCCAACTTTTAGAGATTCCAAAGCGGGACACTTCAGGCCACGCCTCTAACCATGCCCAAACACATGACATCACACCAAGACGGCCTCTAACCACGCCTAAACACATACATGCCAACTCTTTAGTCAAGAAGGGAGACATTTTCAGGATTGCATTATATTCAATGATGAAATAATAAGAAAGTTGTTACGGAATATACAGCTAGGAAGCTATCAGATACTTTTTAAAGCAAGATCAGTTTATTTAATGCAAGTCAGTTTATTGACGCACATCTATTTCCCAACTCAAAAGGAGGGACATTTATAGCGCTAAGAGGGACGAGGGTTAAAAATAGGGACTGTCCCTCTAAAATAGGGACACTTGGGAGGTATGCATGTCTTATCATACTTTACACATAGGTTAGACTTTCAAAACAGCGGCATCTTGTGGCCAAACAGCAGAATGCAGCAGGACAGGTTGTAATCACTAATTACACAAAACATTTCACTGAATAAACACAATGAGGCTGCTCCATCATCCCACATCTGAATACATACAATACTCCACAGTAATGAAGTTGTTGTAATAAACAGAACAACAAGCAACAACATGTCAATTCTTTGTAGGCACGGACATTCCTTCCCTCAAGTCTAACTTTTACTTTGTCATTACTACCCTCATTTCTGTCTACTAGAAGAGCTCAACATTGCTGGTGGCTGTAACTACGATCGGTTCTTAAACTCTGGATTTTTTTCTTTTTACTCTCCTTAAACTTGCGGCAGCAGCTGGTTAACCTGGGTAGCTAATCTTGGTCCAAAAATCCTGACCCAACTCTGCTAGGGGCATAGCTGTGTTCAGGACACATGGGAATGAACAAGCTGCAGCCTTTTACCCCCTCACACTGCTCTCCAGGGAGCAGAACCTTTTAGAACTTTAGGACCAGCAATCTTATCCCTTAGGCTAGGTCTACACAACACAGTTTTTCTGTCAGACTTTCAGTGGATTCAGTATTTTGAAACTGCTGAAAATCCACCAGTACCCTATGTTGCATAGAAAGCAATAAAAAAAAACATGCTGCAGTCTACACAGCACAGATTTTTTTATTGTCTGTTTTAAATATACAGCATGTTGCATGTTCCGCCGGATTGCCGTCAGATTCCCATACATTCAATTGTACGGGCCGACTGCAAATCTGAAAACCAACTGCAACTTTTGCGCAAATCAGTGCCAAAAACCTCGGCCTAGCAAATGTCAAAATGCCGTCAGATTTTGGATGCCATTTTGACATTTGCTGTGCAGACCTAGGCTTAGGTTTGGTGAGGGGCCTGATGATGTTGACTGAACATCTAAACCTCTCCCTCCCTTTAAAGTGTGAATTTAACCTCATCCCTGCCAGCAGGAATTAAACACATCATAAGCATGGAGCAGATACAGTTTTCCTGCACAACAACATCAGCAGTAAACACACAGACAGGGTACCAGAGAGTTACCGCTTCAACTTTAGGACACTGCAAAGAAGGAGAAAGCAGGCAGGTTAGGAAGAAAATGCCACCACAATTAGCTCTGTATACTACAAGGTAGGACTGGTTAGGAAGAAAAATTCACCATGATTGTGCCCATCTCTTTTTGGTACAAGACAGAAAAGAATGCATCTGTGTGTGTTAGCCATTTATGTACTGCTAGCAACGTTCACTATAATTCACAGCTGTGTACCATTCCAATAACCTAGCACTGTAGGGCGCGTTCCCACTGCACAGGACAAATACCGGCTGGTTTGCCGGCCGGTATTTGTCCTGTTTTGCGCCCGTCCCCACGGCCGCGGGGGGCGGCTTTTCTCCACGATGAGCGGAGAACAGCCCTCCCCACTCCCATTGAACAGCACATCTTCCGTCGGGAAACCGGACGGAAGATTGTGTTTCTACAATGTTTTGCCGCTGGACCGCCGGCGGCAAAACCGTCCGACGGCAAAAGGTTTTGCATAGAGCACAATTGTGCTCATTTTCGGCCGGTTTTTCAGGCGGTCTGAAAATCCGCAAACCGGCTGAAAAACCCTTGCCGTGGGGCCATGCCCTTACCTGCTGTGTACCATTATAAGAATCCAATTAAATTTTATATCCACCTTCATGGACTACTGTGTAGTACTCTAAAAATACACTTTAATTGACTTCTGTATACTGCTCTGAAAAACCACTATTGTTGTGCTCAGCTCTGTATGTTACGAGGAAGAAATAAGGACCACGAAGAATGTCACATCTACGTGTGTTAGTTGTGTACTGCTATGTTTTGCTAGCATGAGTATGTCCTGGTGCCAGTAAGTACCTATGTAGCGAGCTTACTCTGTAATTCCATTGCATATGAGGCTGTTGTCAGCTGCTAATTGCAGCTGGCAGCCACCGTTGACAGCAGGGAACAGAGTCGGCTCCATTCCCCTCTGTTTAATCCTTTAGACACCACGTGTAAATGAATGAGAGATGGTGATGTGCACTGTTCCTCACTCCAATCAGCACCCCTGCGGCGAGATTGCAGGGTGCCAATCTGTTAACATGGCAGCTGGAAGCCTTATAATGGCTTCCATAGCTGCCATGTTTATGTTTCTCTTACTTCCTGCCTCAGACAGAAAATAAAAGAATCGCCAGCTAAGTACACCCCTCTGCATTGTTTATACAATACCGACAGATGTACAGATGATCATGCCTCTTAGTAGTCAAGTACCATAGTGGGATTTAATGTTAAAGTTAAAAAAAAAAACTAAAAGTTTTTTTTGGTCATTACATGAATAAAAAAAGATCAAAAATAAAAAAGTAAACATATTTGACATCACTGCATGTGTATTGACCTAGCCTATAAATCTGACATGTTATTTAAATGCCGTAAAAAAAAGAAAAACCACAAAGGCAGAATTGTGATTTTTGTTCATCCCGTGGCACATAAAATAGAATAAAAGGCAATCAAAAAGTCATATAAACTCATAAGTGATACTAATGAAAACGTCAGTTCATCCTACAGAAATAGCTGTTACACAGCTCAGTATATGGCAAAATAAAAAAGTTATGGTTCAGAAGATAGTGTTGCATAAATATAGATTTACACAATAAAAACACTTAAAAAAAAGTGCTACAGCATAAAAATACAGATTACAAGGAGATCAAAAAGTAATTTCCTTCCAAAAGTGATACCAATAAATATGTCAACTCAACCTGCAAAAAACAAGCCCATACATAGCTCCACAGACAGAAAAAAAAGTTATAGCTCTCAGACTATGGTGATAAAGTGATTTATTTTTTTTTTTATTTAAAAGTGTTTTCATTGTGTAAAAACAGCAAAATTTTTAAAAAAGTAAATTTTGTAATCATATCAACTAGCTGAGTAAATTTAACATGTCATTTATACCACATGGTGACCACTGTAAAAAAAATAAAAATAAAACATACATCCAGGATTGCTGTATTTTGTTCATACCGCCTCCCAAAAACCTTGATAAAAAGTGATCAAAGTGTCATATGAACCCCATAATGATACTAATGAAAACATCAACTCATCCTGCAAAAAACAAGTGCTTATATAACTCAGTATACAGACAAATAAAAAAGTTATGGCTGTCAAAATAAAACTACTTAAAAATGCAATTTTTCACAAACTTATTTCTATAGTGTTCATGTAGTAAATTATAAGAAACTATATAAAATTGATATTGTTGTAATTGTACTGACCCGCATCTTAAAGTTATCCTGTCATATGTACCGGATGGCGAGCGCTATAAAAATGAAACCCAAAAAACAGAGTTGCTGTTTTTTGTTGTAGAGTACTAAATAACTGTGGAGCACTTGTGGAACCAAAATGCATAATACACCCCTAGATGAGTTGTCTGAGGGGTGTTGAATCCAAAATGGGTTGACTTCTGGAAGGTGTAACCTTCTCGGGTACTTTGGAGGCTTTGCAAATGCGATATGGCACCCATCAAAATCTGCGTTCCAAAAGCCAAATTGCGCTCCCTCCCTTGTATGCCCTGGTATGAGCCCAGCAGCAGATTACACCCAGACATAGAGGATTGTCAAACTTGAAACAAATTTTGCATTCATTTTTGGGGTGCTTTTTTTTCCAGAATATCTTGTGAAAAGGAAACATTTTCAGCTTAAACTGCATTTTATTGGACATTTTTTTTAAATTATTTTCACAGCCTAATATTAAAAAAATCTGTGAAACACCTGTGGGGTCGATATACTTGCTACAGCCCTGGATATATTTCTTAAGGGGTGTAGTTTTCCAAATGAGGATGCTTATTAGGTTTTAGCACCTGGGTGTGTCCGCAAAACTGTAATGGAGCCTAAAAAATATCCCAAAGCAAATGACCCCAACATCCAGTAGGTGCTCCTCCTATTCTGGGGTTTGTGGTTGAGTCAAATAGCGCACTAGGGCCACATATGGGATATTGCTAAAGCTGACAGAATTCGGCTTTGAGTTGCATTTCCATTATTATATACCATGTTCCAGTACATAGTGGATAAAAATTGCAAAAAAGTGAAATTTCAAAATTTCACCTCCACTTTGCTTTCATATCTGTTTAACCCCCAAATGGTTAAAAAAAAACTTCCTAAACACTGTTTTGAATACTTTAAGTAGTGCAGTGTTTTATATGGAATCATTTATGGAGGTATCTAACATACAAGCCCCTCAAAGCCAAAGCTCGAATGATCGCTAAAAAATATGTGTTGCAAATTGCTGCTAAGTTTGTAAGCCACTTTATGTCATATAAAATAAAAAGACATTTAAAAATTATGCCAACCCACAGTAGACAGATAATAGATGACGGTATGGTATAACTATCTGTCTTACAAGCAGAATTTTTTGAATTTTAAAAGTGGCAAACATAAAAAAAATTACAACAATTTTAATATTTTTCACAAATAAACAAGCACTGTAAGAAGCAGAATTTAGTACTAAATTAAAGCACAATGGGCGACATGTAAGAACGGGGTGCACCAATTTTCTGGCGTGCCTTGAGCCAAAAAAAACTGTTGTAGCCCTGAACTATAGATATATGAACAGTTATACGCCAAAACTTCGCTCGTTCTGCGCCAGCACGGTACTTTTGAATGCCCCAAAGATATGTTATGCAAAGCATACCACACGCCAGATTTTTGAACCCACATATGACAGTTTCATACATTTGGGCACATTCTACACTTAGAAAAAGTGATTTAGAACAGGTGAGTCTGTGCCAAGTCCATACATGTCGCACAATGTGTCACAAGAAATCAATCTCTGAATCACATAGATAGATAAAAAAAAGTCATTCCCACATACAGTGACATATGTCAGATTTGAAAAATGGGGCTCCATCTTTTGGTCCGACACTGGCTGCGTTCTTAAGGAGTTAAAGTGCATTTCTGATCTAGTATATATGAAAATCTGAGGTTCTTAGCACACATTTTTAATAAAAATTGTGAAGGCCCATTCACTGATCGCAAGGTGACCTACACTAGACAAACACAATTCAATATCAGCAGCACACTACTAGCACTAAAAACAAGCAAAAAGGACATAGGAATTTTTGGAAAAGCATTTCTGCTACTTTGAATACATGGAAAATTTTGAGGTTCTTAGTTTACATTTTTGATCAAAACTGGATAACCCAACCTGCCATCAGCAAGGCAACCTCAATACAGGTGGAAAGCTTCCTATAATGTTACCGCTCTTGATACCTGTTCTGACCTCAACATTTCAGGGAGAGAAGATTCTAGGTACAAGCTACTCTGCATTTTTTTTAGACTGCTTGTATGGGGGAGTGACTGCTCCCTCTTTGGTTTCTTGCACTCTGCCCACCTGCACAGGTTTTTAAATCAATGCAGAGTAGCTTGTAGCTGGAATCTTCTTTCCCTGAAATATTGAGGTCTGAACAGACACCAAGAGTGGTAACATTATAGGGTAGGTTCCCACCTGTATTGGGGTCGCCTTGCTAATGGCAGGTGGGCTTACACAGTTTTGATCAAAAATGTAAACTAAGAACCTCAAAATTTTCCATGTATTCAAAGTGGCAGAAATGCTTTTGCAAAACTTTCTATGTCCTTTTCGCTTGTTTTTAGTCCTAGTAGTGTTCTGCTGCTATTGGATTGTATTTGTATGTTACTGCCACACCAGTGTGCACCTATGCTAATTTTTTTCAAAATTTTTTGGGGATGTGCAGAACCAAATATTTTTTTCTAGACTACACTAGACAAGCATTCTCACCTCACTTGGTGCATTTCCAAGCCTCCATACTTGCAGGACATGAAGTGTTTTTTTTTTGGTGTGTGTGTGTTTGCATTGTATGTGGCCATGTCAGCGTGCACCTAAGCCATTTTGCTTAGAATTTTTGGATGTGTTGAACATGTGTTTTTTTTCAGATGGTATTTAAGGGGGAGTGGCATCTTCTAGTTTGGTCGTGCACTCCACCAATCCGCATAGAGAATAGCTTGGACCTTCATACCATTGAAAGGAGACCTGAAAAGGGACATGTGATGTGAGGTGTCTAGAGTTCATCCCCATCTGAACATAGGCCACTGTGCCTATGGCGGATGGACCCTCAGTTTTGATAAAAAATTTGCAGTAAGAGCCTCAGATTTCCATGTATCCTAAATGCAGCAGAAATGCTCTATGAAATAATTAAACAATGAATATACAAATGATTTTTTAGCATTGGAGGAGTGCTGCTGATACTTTTTTTGTGTTTTTTGCAGTCACATCAGTGTGTACCTGCATTATTGTGCTTAGAATTGTTTCAGAAGTGCTGATCATGGTGATATGGTACAAGACAGGAACTGGTAATGGATTGGGGACCCAGATGCTTCAGCTTTATAGGGTCCTAAAATTACCTATGGCAACACTGGCTATGTTAAATGTGACTAAAAGTGGTTTTCAGATTTAGTAATAAAAATATTTTTAATAATTCTAAGTTAATGGAGGATAAAAGGCCCCTTGTTCATTACCCTCCTCTATCAGTCAGAGCAAAGAGTGATTGTAAAGACTCTCTCTATGGAGGAGCCAGCTTGGCCATGCTTTATATAGGTAGCCCAATTGATACAGTTTAATACTTTCTATGTATGGGCACAACATGAATATTAAATAATTGCTATCAAGTTGCCTCTACAGATTACCCGTGATCAAGAAATTGTTGCAGGAAATTACTAACAAAAGGTTTGGAAATCCAAATCCCCAAAAAAAATTTTGAATACTAGGGTCAGTTGTGGGGCAACCATTAGAAATGAAAAATGTAAAAAAAATTATAATTTTATTGAGCAAAAATTTTTCTAAGTGCCATCTTTATGTCCTTATTTCTAAGGCTATATATTATAGGGTTAAACAAGGGGGTAAGTAAAGTATGTGATAGGGACATAATCTTATTAATAATCAATGAATGTCCTACAGATGGGATCATGTATTTCGCTATTAGTGTCCCATAAAATGTCACCACAACAATAAGATGAGAACTGCAGGTAGAGAAGGTTTTTTGTTTGCCCGTTGTTGTTGGTATTTTAGCTATGATGAGAAAGATATTCACATAGGTCACAATGATAAAACCACAAGGAAGGATAAATATCGGCATAGAAAAAAGAAAGACTTCCAGTTCTACAAGAGAAGTATCTGAGCAAGAAAGCTTCTGAAGAGGGGAAAGATCACAGAAGACATGGTCGATGACATTGTCATGGCAAAAATTTGAATTTGATAGAGGCAAGATTCCTGTAAGATTCAGTGTAAGACCCAGAAACCAGGGGAATACTGAGAGATATGTCTGACACTTAAAGTCCATGATACTAGAATATCGTAAGGGGTTGCAGATGGCCAAATATCGATCGTAGGACATCACTGAAAGGAGAAAACATTCTGTAATAATTGTACCACTGAAAAAATAAAATTGAGTGATGCAGCCAATGTAAGTTATCTCTTTCTCTCCCCACAGAATGGCACCAAGCAAGTTGGGAACAATATTTGTGGAAATCACAAGGTCGGAAACTGAAAGATGACAAAGAAAATAATACATGGGGGACTGGAGCATGTCATTGACTGCAACAAGGATAATGAGCAAAAGGTTTCCCATAACAGTAAAAATAAAGATGATCAAGAAAATAATGAATACAACAATATTGAAGCTGTGAAGGTTTCCAAAGCCCAACAGAATAAATTCTGTAACTCTTGTCTGGTTCATTGTAGATGTGAATGAGTTCGAACCATTGATATGCCATGCATTCTAGGTGAAGTAGACACATTAATTATGCAGCTCAGAGAAAAGGTTATATATACATATATATATATATATATATATATATATATATATATATATATATATATATATATATATATTTATTTATTTGCGAAGAACAATCTATACTGATTAGTAATAACCAATGTTATTTACTTAAACTTTTAATCCTGTGAGAAAAGAGGTTTCTTGGATTCCCCATGGTTATCCAAAGATCTGACCTAGACAATCTTCATCAGATTGGTCTGTATTCAAGTATAAGCGCAGATAGTGTTGTATTAAAAATGACTAATTCCTTAGAACAACGTGTTTCATGTTAAAAAACACTTCTTCAGGTTGAACCTGACGAAGTGTTTTTGTAACATGAAATGCACAGTAATAAGGTATATTACACAAGGAAGAGCTCTTCTTCTTTTTCTTTGTCTTGCTTAAACTTTTAGTGTTACCTCATTACAATGGCACATTATAGAGCAAGTGAACAGTTCCTGATTGATGTATTGGAGGCAAGAACAATGGGCGAGCATAAAGATCTTAATACCTTTAACAAAGGGTCAAATTCTTAAGGCTAGATGATTGGGTCAGAGCATGTGAAAAATGACAGGTTTGCAGTATAGCGTGGTCACTACTAATCAAAAGTAGTTCAAGGAAGAAAACTGCTTACAAGGAAATGGGTGCTTAAGGCCCATTGATGCATAAGAGGTATAAAGCCTAGTCCATCAGGTCAAATCACACTTTTTCTAGAAAAATTTAATTTTGGCAGTGAAAGTAAGGTATCAAAACACACAATGCATCTCAGCTTTCTGTATATGTGGCAGACTACAAGCTAACTCATGTCTGCTGCTGAAATGTCTACAATGGGTAAATTGGACCAATGATCAGTGGAAGAAGGTAGCCTGGTCTGATAGTGTTTTTTTTTTTGTTTTTTTTATACATTTGGATATCCATGAATGTACACGTTGCTTACCTGGGAAGAAAGGACACCATGAAAGAAGGCAACTGATGGAGATGGTGTGATGCTCTGGGTAATTTTCTATTTGATAACCATTCATGTGGATTTTACTTTAATACCACTTATCCAAGACCACCTACACTAAAAATCTTCTTTGTTAATGGATCAAAGAACATAATTTGAGTTCAGGATGTTACCTAGAAAGCGCTCAGATTTTAATTTCATTGTTCATATATGGGATGTGCTGAAAAAAATAAGCCCCATCTATGGAGGCACGACCTCACAATTTAGAAGACTTAAAGAATCAATAAACCAGGGCTGCAGATGATGACCAAAATGCTCACCCTTGCACCAAGAATTTTCAGATAATGAAGAGAATTTAGTAGAAAAAAGTCTAGAGTGGCCAGCACCAAAACCGATAGCCTACGACTAAGAGCACTGTGTTGCCCGAAACATTTTTTATCCGTTTTGGTGCCAGCCACACTTTCTTCTATTATATAACACATGCCACTTGGAGCGGTCACTGGGGATGATCTGCCTGTATTTTTATAATGAAGAGAATTTCAGTTTTGCACAATGTGTGAGTAACCCCACCACCATGCTGTAACATTAAGGAACACAATAAATATTTTTTGTCTCTGCATCTAATATTAGGGGTGTATGCTAGGCATATCTGCTGGTTTTTCTCTGGAGCTAAAGAAATAAGTAAAATGTAGGCTTTGCTCTTTCAAGTCATGTTCTGGGACACCAGAGTTGCATGCCCCGTGGTGTGGGTGGGCATGCATACTTGGTAAAAGTCCCAGATTTGGGAGTTGAGGACACTTCAAGAAAGGTATAAGGGCCAAGACATGCTTTCGGAACTGACC
Source organism: Phyllomedusa bahiana (assembly GCA_025379985.1). Lineage (NCBI taxonomy): Eukaryota > Metazoa > Chordata > Amphibia > Anura > Hylidae > Phyllomedusa > Phyllomedusa bahiana. The sequence goes on from JAODAL010011918.1 coordinate 77,981, forward strand.
CTCCCTTGATTGCCGAGGGGAAAGCATTCAAGGGAGAGAGTAAAAAAAGAGGACTTCATCTCCAAAGGAGAACATGCTGGGCAAACAATGGTTGGTTAACACAGTCAAAGCACTCAACTACCACCTCTGTTTCCTGAACACACACTACACTGAGAAACAGTTTGACACAGTATGTATGGTAATACTACAACTCACTGACACTAGAAAGTGTTATATAATGCAGTATCCTCCCGTACAAACCAGAGACCATAGAGAGAAAACTGGGTGGCATAAATATAGATCAGGTCAAGGTCTATGTAAAAATATAATTCTTTAGTAACCACTTTGGCATATCATAAAAGTAAAAGTTGGTGTAAGCTACGTGTTTCACATGAAAATTGTTACTCTTCCTCAGGCTTGTAATGTTATCTGTCAGTGAGGGTTTAAAAGGTCATTTTGGCTCCAGGAAACCAGTATCAGCAAATACAGTTGGCTGATGGTCAACAACATGTAAATAGAAAAGGGTTTTTATGACTAAAATACATTCACATTTTGGGCTACAATGATATTAAAACATAAGTTCCTTGATGTGAGTGATGGGGCCAAATGGAGAGGCCGGATGATGCTGATAGAGCTGTAGATTTGTTTCAGTGGTTTTCATGGGTACCATTGTTGGTAAATCTGTGCGGCGCTTTGTGTTTATGGTAATATACATTGCCAATGATCATGGCAGCTCCCATTGCCTGTTAATTTTATGATTTACCAAAGTAGTTACTAATAAATTATATATAATCTTGCCCGGATTTATATTTATATATAATGTTCAACATCACCCAGTTTTCCCTCTATAGTCTCTCCTTTGTACGGAGGTGCCTCCTTCATTCTTGCAGCACCTGTTCAAGAAGATTTACAAATCATTATATGAAATAGCATGTTCTACTTTGATTATCCATAGCTTTTTTTGTATATGGTCCTTTCTGGACTTTGTTGGGCTAATGGAATCTTCTGAGCACATTTAGCATGCATGTTCGGAGCTTTTCTAATGTTATGTACTAAACATACATCCCAAATGTTATATAATTAATACACTGATAGAACATGGTTCATTGCTTTTTTTTCAATTTTTTTTAAGCCTGGAGCATTGTAAACATAAAACCTAAACTAAGAAAACAAAACAATGAATGAGAGTTCTCATATTATCCTTACTTTCCTTGCTCCTGATTTGTCTAGTGTCAAAATAAAAAAAAAATATATATATTTTTTGGAACAATAAAATAAAAATAAGTATATTTATATAATGTATTTCCCTACTTACAATATATAGTTTCAGCAATATAGCAATAGCTTTGGTAAGCTTTGAGTCACTCTGTACAAATATTAGCATGTGTTGTATGTATGTGATTGTGTAGAATTCTGCAGCAATAAATACTGTGCTGAAAATCTAGGGATCATTTATTATATTCCCATGCTGAAAGAAATATATTTTGTTCTCAAATTTGTCATTTAATTAACAGTACACTACAAACTAGTTTGCACATTGGGTTTTATGTAAAGTAAATTAAAATTGGTTGCATTACATGCAGTCAATAGTTTATTGGCTAGCTTCCCCCTGAAATATGAAAATTCTGCTGCTTATAATAATTTCACATTTGAATCTGAAGCCTCTTTCTTGGATTCAGTCAAAAAATTACAAAAAATATGGCGCAGCATGCAGCGCTATTTTGTCTGTTAAAATGACAGGCACCATGGGGGTCCATGGGTCTATGTGGCATTATTAATTTTTGCTAGGTAACAGATCCAGCGCTGCCTTTTTGAGAGAGACTCCAAATGAAACCTGACAAAGATATGAACCGGGCTAAAAGTAGTTTTCTCGTGATCTAGTGCCCCCATATGTGAGCCAATATGAGGAGCCAACTCTGGTGGACTTTGCTTTCCTAAGCATTACACTGTTAGTCATTAATTTTAATGGTTGGTATTAAATGTTTTGTTTCCTTGGCTGTAATAGCTCATTGTCAGCCTAAGGGAACGTGGACCCACAGCAACCAGCTTATTTCCAGGCTGGCTTTCATTTAATTAGGGGTTATTCTTGCTGTACAACCCTTCTAAGCTTTATTCACCCATTATAATTCCATTCCAGTTGCTGCATGTAATGTGAGACATTGGTCTCCTCACTGTCCTCATCCTTCTTGTTGTACCCGATGAGAAGCCTGCTGCTGTACGTTCAAAAATTAGCTGGTCTTAAATTTATATTGGATTGTGTCAGGATGTCCTCAGTCCAATATTACATCACATATGGACTGGGTTAATGTAACCAGAGGTCACCAGTAAAAGAACCTTTTTCCTAACTTTGCCCAGGACTGAACGACATTTAAGTCACACAAATTTGCAACCAGTCTGCCACCTGTGAACAGGCCAGATTTTTCATGTTATCAAAAAATTAAAAGCTAAATCTTAATTTGAGTAAAAAAAATGTATTCCCAGTGAGAAATGTTTCAACAACTTCTTCATTTAATAGCTGCAATGCACTCATTAGAAACATATTCCTGTCTTTAGAGTAAGACTTATACTCCATACATTCTCCAATAATAGAGATTTTTTACACAGAAGGGTAAAGTCATTGTTAGTATATGCATATCTTTCAAAGTTGTACAATTTTAAGTGCATTTTTTTTAAATTAGAATTTTACATAGAAGGTACATAAGTCAGTGCTGTTAAATAATAACTACACACACACTGGTCATTATAACACATGGCTTTCCTGCAATTATATATATAAAAAAAAAAACTGTCTTTTGTGCGTAATACTGATAAAATGATAAAAATACACAAAGTACAAATAGATTAGATAGATTAAATAGATTCAATATAATAGATTGTAATGTTTGTAACATGATGAAGATCTCTGTCAGAAAATAAATCTGACGATACAGTCTCAATCAAAGAGGAAATGATATACACCAAAAAGGAAATAATAGGCGCTGCACATGCAAATAGTTACAAAAGTAAAAGGTGGACAATGGATTAGACAAATAATACTAAGGCTATGTTCCCACGGCTTACACTGGGACGTATCTCGCCCCGTATTTCGCGCCGTACTGCGCTAAATACGGGGCGAGATACATCCCAGTCATTACTGTAATAGAGAACTATGGATTACGTCTCCTCTCCCCATTCGCAAAATACAACGAGCGGGGAGATAAGTGACATGTCAATTATTTACGGCGTATACGCGCCGTGGATAATGAATGTCTATGGGGCCTGCACCCGCTCCCAAGCACACGGCGTAATTGCAGACAAAATATGTCCCGCAATTATTGCCTTGTGAACATAGCCTAATAGTTATAACCACTAGCCTCAATTTTTAGAAGACGAAATAGTAAGGCATTTTACAGATCTATCTCATCTGCTTCATCAGGTATTACAAAGAAAACCACAACTACGGGGTGTTATAAACATTCAGAAACAATGGAACACAATCTGATTGGTACACACAAGACCAATTAAGTAAATTGAATTAAATGGCTTGGAATACCACTTGATAATATAATTAGGATTTACCAAAAATTCAAAGTGAGTCACAGCACAAAATATGGATCCTCCTAATACTAAAACTTAAATTTCATTGAAATACCAAATAAAAGAAAAAAATCTAAATAGATTCTCTCCCTAGAAGACCCTAACAAAACAATATCCTACCCTGCCAATCGCCCTGCGAATGATGGCCCCACCCCGGAATCTCCTACTCAAATCCAGAAAACCCTGGTGCAAATATAAAGACCAAAAGAAAAGGATAACCACAGGAGAAGGCTGGTCTACACCAAAAAAATATACAGACAATTGGTATATAATATCATAACTTATGATAACACCCGACAAGACAACAAGAATACGTCAAATACAATAAGTACACTAGTCAGATGTTTTGCTCCTATACATAACTTTTTAATATCTAGCTGAAACCAAGCAATCCATAGATAATTAATATACAAATTTAAACCAAAAGATCACTGTACTCCAACCAAACAAATCAATAAATATTGATATACAAATTTAGACCAAAAGGTTACTACACGCCGACATGTTTTCACTCAGATACAAGAGGTTCATCATGGAGGATAATATCCACAATAATCTTATATACCAATAAATTCCTAGATACCAAGACCATGCTAGTGTACCACTGAAATGACTGAATAATATACTAACAAAACCGCTGTAATAGCAATAGTTAGGAATAACTTTGAATACCAGATACACACACACACACACATATATATATATATATATATATATATATATATATATATATATATATATATATATATATATATAGTGAAGGAAATAATTATTTGATCCCCTGCTAATTTTGTATGTCTATATTAAGATTTTGAACAGGCTATAGTTTTATGTGTAGGTTAATTTTAATATTGAGAGATAGAACATGCAAGATTAAATCCAGAAAATCACATTGTATAAATTATATAAATTTATTTGCATTTTGCCAAAATAAATAAGTATTTGATCCTCTACCAACCATCAAGAGTTCTGGCTCCTACAGACCAGTTAGACTCTCCTAATCAGCTCATTACCTGCATTAAAGACAGCTGTCTTAAATAGTCCCCTTTATAAAAAAAAACCCCTGTCCACAGACTCAATCAGTCAGACTCTAACCTCTACAACATGGGCAAGACCAAAGAGCTTTCTAAGGATGTCAGGGACAAGATCATAAACCTGCACAAAGCTGGAATGGTCTACAAAACCTTAAGTAAGATGCTGGGTGAGAAGGAGACAACTGTTGGTGCAATACTAAGAAAATGGAAGAAATACAAAATGACTGTCAATCAACATCGCTCTGAGGCACCATGCAAAATCTCACCTCGTGGGGTACCCTTGATCATGAGGAAGGTGAGAGATCAGCCTAAAACTACATGGTGGGAACTTGTTAATGATCTCAAGGCAGTTGGGACCACAGTCACCAAGAAAACCACTGGTAACACATTACGCCAAAATGGTTTAAAATCCTGCAGTGCCTGCAAGGTCCCCCTGCTCAAGAAGGCACATGTGCAGGACCATCTGAAGCTTGCCAATGAACACCTGGACGATTCTATGAGTGATTGGGAGAAGGTGCTGTGGTCAGATGAGACAAAAAATTAGCTCTTTGGCATTAACTCAAGTCGCTATGTTTGGAGGAAGAGGAATGCTGCCTATGACCCAAAGAAAACCATCCCCACTGTCAAGCATGGAGGTGGAAACATTATGTTTTGGGGGGTGTTTCTCTGCTAAGAGCACAGGACTACTTCTTCAATGGGAGAATAGATGGAGCTATGTACCGTAAAATCCTGAGCGACAAACTCCTTCCCTCCGCCAGGACATTAAAAATGGGTTGTGGCTGGGTCTTTCAGCAAGACAATGACCCAAAATATACAGCCAAGGCAACAAAGGAGGGGCTCAAAAAGAAGCACATTAAGTGGCCTAGCCAGTCTCCAGATCTTAATCCCATAGAAATCCGATGGAGGAAGTTGAAGCCCCAAGTTGCCAAGCAATAGTCTCAAAATCTTAATGATTTAGAGATGATCTGCAAAGAGGAGTGGACTAATTCCTCCTGAAATGTTTACAAATCTTATCATCAACTGCAAAAAACATCTGACTGCTGTGCTTGCCAACAAGGGTTTTGCCACCATGTATTAAGTCTTGTTTGCCAGAGGGATCAAATACTTATTTCTCACTGCAAAATGCAAATAAATGTATATAATTTATTCTATGTAATTTTCTGGATTTTATTTTTGATATTCTATCTCTCAATGTTAAAATTAATCTACCCTTAAAATTATATAAAATTATAGACTGTTCATGTCTTTGTCAGTGGGCAAACTTACAAAATCAGCAAGGGACCAAATACGTACTATGTATGAGTGTCAGCAACTTAATGTTGCTGACTGACAATACCTGGCTTCACCCACCGAGACCAGGCCCTCGGTGGCACGTTTCTACCAGGTCTCTTGACGTATGCCAACTGTAAACATCAGATAAACTCAGTAATTTCGTTTCGACTTTAGGAACCAATGTATCAAGCCAGAAAATCCAGTACATTTCTCTGGTTTTGATCAATTGAGGCTTATTACGTAAAGAAAAATCTGTTTAATAGGATAAAGTGCATAATTAGGAATAGTGTCTGGGTGTGCTGCCACAAAATGTCTTGATAAACTATGTAGAAGATTGTTCTTGTTAATATTATAACAGTCTTAGCTGAGATTAAGCAATTACTGTATATTCTTCAGACTTTTCGATTTGCGATAAATTATTTTAGACTGGGCGGGTAGTATATCTTTTAAGTACTGGTCGGCAGATAAAATATTATTATTATTATTTATTTTAAAGTGCCTTTAGCTCCAGGCCATTGTACATTTAAAGGGGGTTACATGTCAAACAAGCACAATGGTGACGATACATGACCAACAACTGGTAAAGAGGGAGAGAGGACCCTGCCCACGAAGGTTTACAATCTACAAGGAGGAAGGAAAGAGACAGAAGGTGAGGGATGCCAATGTCTGGATAAAATATGTATGAACTGATAGTGTTGGGCATTAAAAGTAGTAACAAATGGAACAGAATATTTATTCCTCTCAAGTTAACCAGACTTTTATTTTTATTATTACTGGTTGCACAGATTAAATCCTTCTTTAAACTCAAAGATGATCCGCTATCTCTCTGCTATCTCTCTTCTCGTTCCTCTGCAATCCGGTTTCCGCACCCTACACTCCACGGAAACTGCTCTTTCTAAAGTTTCAAATGATCTCCTGACAGCAAAATCTCAGGGTAACTACTCATTGCTGCTTCTTCTGGATCTCTCTGCAGCGTTTGACACTGTGGATCACCACCATCTCCTCAGCATGCTCCGCGCCATCGGTATCCAGGACACCGCTCTCTCTTGGGTCTCTTCCTACCTCTCTGACCGCTCCTGCTGTGTCTCAGTTTCCGGTTCTACCTCCTCTCCTCGTCCTCTTGCTGTGGGGTTCCTCAGGGATCCGTTCTTGGTCCTCTCCTCTTTTCACTCTACACAGCCCCCATTGAACAAACCATCAGCAGATTTGGCTTCCAGTACCATCTCTACGCTGATGACACTCAACTATACACTTCCTCCCCAGACATCACTCCTGCCCTGCTACAAAACACCAGTGACTGTCTGTCCGCTGTCTCTGACATCATGTCCTCTCTCTATCTCCAACTAAACCTCACTAAAACTGAACTTCTAGTCATCCCACCATCTACTAACCGACCTCACCCTGCTATTTCTCTCTCAGTGTGTGGTACCACCATAACTCCTAGGCAGCAGGCCCGCTGTCTGGGGGTTATACTAGACTCTGATCTGACCTTCACCCCCTATATCAAATCCCTTGCCCGCTCTTGTCACCTGCACCTCAAGAACATCTCCAGAATCCGTCCATTTCCATCCACTCCTGCCCTGCTACAAAACACCAGTGACTGTCTGTCCGCTGTCTCTGACATCATGTCCTCTCTCTATCTCCAACTAAACCTCACTAAAACTGAACTTCTAGTCATCCCACCATCTACTAACCGACCTCACCCTGCTATTTCTCTCTCAGTGTGTGGTACCACCATAACACCTAGGCAGCAGGCCCGCTGTCTGGGGGTTATACTAGACTCTGATCTGACCTTCACCCCCTATATCAAATCCCTTGCCCGCTCTTGTCACCTGCACCTCAAGAACATCTCCAGAATCCGTCCATTTCTCACTGTGGAAACAACTCAAACTCTCATTGTTGCTCTTATTCATTCTCGTCTTGACTACTGTAACTCCCTACTTGTTGGTCTTCCTCTCTGTAAACTCTCCCCTCTCCAATCTGTCCTGAATGCAGCAGCCAGGCTTGTCTTTCTTTCCAGCCGCTATAACTGATGCCTCTACCCTGTGTCAGTCTCTGCACTGGCTGCCTATTCAGTACAGAATACAACATAAACTCATCACTCTCACACATAAGGCTCTCCACAGTGCTGCACCCCCATACATCTCCTCCCTTATCTCTGTCTACCACCCTACCCGCTCTCTCCGCTCTGCTACTGATCTAAGACTACACACCTCACTCATCCGAACCTCCCATGCCCGTCTCCAAGATTTTGCACGTATTGCACCAGTTCTCTGGAACATGTTACCCCATGTGATCAGGCACACTCACAACCCTCACAGTTTTAAGTGCGCTCTGAAAACTCATCTTCTTAGACAAGCCTATCTAAATCCCTAATTGTCAACCCCCCAAATTCTGTCACAGATTCGTCACTTCCTGCACTTTGGCACCCACAGGCACTTATCTGTATATAGATGTAATGGTTGGGATGGCAGGTTCATCCACATTTTATGTATACTACCCCATATTTATGTAACATGGCTGGTCAATTGTAAACCAAGCACTTGTCAGCCTTTGTTTCACCCATACACCCTAATAGATTGTAAGCTCTTGTGAGCAGGGCCCTCACAACTTGTGTCTCATTTGTCAGTAGCTTTTTTATAATGTAATGTCTGGTTTGTCTGTGCTTATTCCCTCTATATTGTAAAGTGCTGCGGAATATGTTGGTGCTATATAAATAAAGATTATTATTATTATTATTATTATTATTATAATAAAGATGCTTTCTTTCTAGCATGAGAAATCAGTTGTTTTGGGTAACCTTTTCCAAAAAGTTTATATGAAATGATCTCAGATTGTTTTAAAAAGGTGGAGTCATTTGTACAGTTTTTCCACATAAGACAGATTTGACCGAATGGAATATTAGTTTTCCTGGGTCGATGGTGGCAGCTGGTGAAATTCAAATAATGGTTGCTGTCAATTTAAAAAAAAAAAAAAAAAAGAAAAAAGTTTCAGTATAAATTTTTTTGAACTGATAAGATATTTTCAAATCTAAAACAATCAGTATAATTACGACTGAAAGGAGATGTAAACAAAATTTGTATTGTTGTTGAGGCATTTAACAAATTCTTCAATATCTGAAACAGGACCTCTCCATATTATCAAGAGGTCATCAATGAAACGGTTATAAAACATAATGCTACTGGAAAAATCATACAAATAATATATAAAACTTTTTTAAAAAGAGCCCATAAATAAATTCGCTATTGATTTTTTTAGATTTCTTCAACAGAACGATGTACAAGCAGGAAATCCCTTTCTATGACCCATATGCCCTAATAAGACTTATGGACAGAGGATGTCCTAATGGGATGAATCCTTTGCCAGTTCAAAACATTTCATGGTACTTTTATTAAGTTAACTACCTTGGTGTTCTCTTCATGTTTTTTCTATTTGTTTTTATGCAAACAAGCTAAAGCTAGAGGAATAAGAATATCAATGTAGAGTCACTGAAATAGAAATATTTGTCAAGGAATCTGTAACGTTTTAAGGCTTTATTTCAAGAAAAACACAGTACATGGTATGCAAGACAGTCCTGAAATGTAGATGGAAAGGGGAGTAGATCCTTGGAACCACGGAGGGGAGATAATTGACCAGTGGTTCCTGTGCCAGACTTGTGGTATTGGCTCTACACTGCCCTGTATGTATGACCTGCAGAAGAACAGCCAGACCAGGGTAAATGGCTGGTGCCTGAGACAGACTTGTGGTATTGGCTCTACACTGCCCTGTATGTATGACCTGCAGAAGAACAGCCAGACCAGGGTAAAGGTGGTGCCTGAGCCAGACTTGTGGTATTGGCTCTACACTGCCCTGTATGTATGACCTGCAGAAGAACAGCCAGACCAGGGTAAAGGTGGTGCCTGAGCCAGACTTGTGGTATTAGCTTTACACTGCACCTGTATGTATGACCTGCAGAAGAACAGCCAGACCAGGGTAAAGGTGGTGCCTGAGCCAGACTTGTGGTATTGGCTCTACACTGCCCTGTATGTATGACCTGCAGAAGAACAGCCAGACCAGGGTAAAGGTGGTGCCTGAGCCAGACTTGTCGTATTGGCTCTACACTGCCCTGTATGTATGACCTGCAGAAGAACAGCTTCATACGTTGTGGCTCATTATAAACTGCTTTAAAGTGATTTAGAACTGGCCTGTCAGCACCACTGTTCAAACATGTCTCCCTTAACTGTAAATATCAGATAAACACAGTAATTTCGTTTAGACCTTTATGATCCAACGTATCAAGCCGGAAAATCCAGTACATTTCCATGGTTTTCATCAATTGAGGCTTATTAGATGAAGAAATATCTATTTGTTTAATAGGATAAAGTGCATAATTAGGAATAGTGTCTGGGTGTGCTGTCACAAAATGTTGTGATAAACTATGTAGAAGATTTTTCTTGTTAATATTCTTACAGTCTTAGTTGAGATTAAGCAATTATATTCTTCAGACTGTTCGATTTGTGATAAATTATTTTAGGCTGGGCGGGTAGTAAATCTTTTAAGTACTGGTTGGCAGATAAAATATTATTATTATTTATTTTAAAGCGGCATTAATTCCAGGGCGCTGTACATTCGAGGGTGGTTACATACATAACTTATCAAACAAGTACAATGGTGACGATTAGAGATGGGCGAATCGATTCTAACGAAGTGGAATTTATTTCGAATTTCAGGAAAAATTTGATTCTGCACGAAGGCGACGTTTATGGTGATTCGCGGGAATGAATCGTCTTTTTTTCTAAAGTGGTCGCGAGCACATGGCGGAACATGGGGCAGAGAACTATGGGAGGAAGAAAGGAACACCCTCATGTGCAGACATGAAGCCAATCAGCAGCCAGCGGGCTTCTGTGATGTCACAGCCCTATAAATACGGACGCCATCTTAAATTCTGCCACTTGTCAGTTTGTCTCCTGTCGACAAGCATCTGGCTGCTGCAGCACTATATTGCACTCTGTGCAAAACAAATCCGTTTTTTGAGCTACTGGGGTGAAAGACCTTCACAAATGTGTGTCATATACACACCTGTTCCTGAACCAGCGGTTTTTATTTTATTTCAATCTGTTCCCCAAGAGTCAGTTTATCCTATTTGTGGGGTCATTTGAGTCAAATACAAGGTGTGTATTCCTGCCCCATACACGTCTGAACTCCATCTCGTTCATTCTGTAGGGTATTTTATTTTATACCAAGGGTCAAGGATTCCCTCAGCCAGAGAACTACTATGGGGTTTGGGCACTGCGCCACTATACAGCGAGGACGAACTGTTTGAGGACAGTAAGCAGCTACTGGGCAGCAAAGAGGTGGGGTAGACATCCAGTGCTTTTTGCAGTAGGTGGTCAAGTAGTGGCATGGGAGGTTATGTTGCGAGCGGTCAGGCTCTGCATACCAAGACCATTGAGGAGGACAGCAGTGATGGGAAAACACTAATAGATGATGATGTAGCCGATTGCACTTTGAAGCCAGGTGAAGCAAGGGCTTCATCATCATCATCGGGAGAAGAAGGCGGCAGCTTGCGCATCAGGCAGCGGCGCAGCCAGCAAGTCGTTAGTGTGGACTTGAGTCAGTAGAGTGTCAGCAATGCGAGGTCGGGAGCCAAACGGCCATGGGGTAGACCATCCGCTTCGCAGTTCCAAGAAAGTAGCGGCACAGGGGCTCACCGAGGCAGCGGTGTGGTAGTAGTCAGTCAGTGCGGAGCTTTTGCGGTAACATGAGCTCCTCGGCGGTGTGGCAGTTTTTGGCCAAGACATCGGAGGAGCCGAACATGTGAATATGTAGAATCTGTGGCCAGAAAGTGAAGCGTGGCCAGGTACCTAATGTTGGCACCACAACCCTGCGTCAACACATGCAACGTCGCCATCCAGTGGCCTGGGAGAAACGGGCCTCAGATGTGGTGGTTCATCCTGCCGCAGCAGCAGCACCCAGTGGCACACCTCCCATTTCAGATAGTCAAGGCTCCACCACCTCTGCCACAGGGAGCTGTTTCTCTTTACCATCATCTACCGGTCCAAATGCTCCTGCTCCTCACCACTCATGGCGCCAGCAGTCATTCACTGAGGCAATTGCCAAGAGACAGCAGTATGCGTCCAACCATCCTACGGTGCAGAAGCTGACCATGCTCCTGTCCAAGTTGGGGGTACTGCAGTCTTTTCCTTTCCAAGTGGTGGATTCTGCACCGTTCAGAGAACTAATGGCTTTTGCCAAGCCAAGGTGGAGAGTCCCAAGCTGTAATTTCTTTTTGAAAAAGGCAGTACCAGCCCTGTGCAAATATGTAGAACAGAAGGTGGGCCAGTCCTTGAGCCTATCGGTGTCTTCCAAAGAGCACGGCAGCATGGACATATGGAGCTGTAACTACAGTCAGGGACAGTACATGTCCTTTACGGCCCACTGGGTGAATGTGATTTCTGCCCAGCCACACCAGCAACTTGGACAGGAGATGCCGCTTTCTCCTCCATGTTGTCAAACTGCTGCTCCTGCACCAATTTCCGCCTCCTCCTCCACCACCACCTCAGGATTCACAAGTCTAAGTGCTGCTCCATCATACCACATGTGCAGAGCACAGTGGTGTCACGCAGTTCTACACCTGGTTTGCCTGGGTGAACGAAAGCACACCGGGGAGGAACTGGTTCGCGTCATGCAACACAAAATCAATGTGTGGCTTTCTCCCCGACAACTGCAAATCGGAACCATGGTGACAGACAATGGAAGGAACACAGTGTCCTTTGCTGAGGAGGGCTGAGCCATGCGCCCTGCATGGCACACGTGTTGAATCTGGTTGTCAAACAGTTCCTCAAGTCTTCCACCCATCTGCAAGACGTTCTAAAAATGGCCAGAAAACTGTGCATGCACGTCATCCATTCCTACAGAGCCAAGCACAGAACGGCCTCCCCCAACATAGGCTGATATGCTATGTTTCCACCTGTTGGAATTCCAGCCTCCATACGTTGGACCGAATCTATGAAAAAAGAAAGGCCATTAATGATTTCTTGATGATCCAAGTGGTCAGGAGTACTCCCCTGTGTAATTTTGAGGTCAGCCAGTGGCAGCTCATGCGTGACACCTGCCGTTTGCTCAGGCCCTTTGAGGATGCCACGTTATTTGTCAGTCACCAGGACTACGGGATGAATAATGTCATTCCATTGCTTCATGTCCTGGAACAGATGCTGCAAAATCTGTCTGGTTAGGGGACTGGAGACGTGGCGACGACATCTCACGGCCACATGAGGGGGCTGAACTGGAGGGGGCTGAACTGGAGGAGGAGGAGGAGGAGGACATTGGAGCACAAGCAGTGTCTCGCAAAATAAGTGGTTGTTCTATTCAGGTGACAGGAGAGGAGGAGCAGGAGCAGCCAGAGGAAGGAATGAAAAGGACAAACAACCGATTGAAGCCATAAGGCCAGTATGACATTTTCCTTTGTTTGCATCATGATTGTCTGATGATTAGGTAGCCAAAAGCAGGAGTGGATACAAAACACAGAGGACATGCAAATATCCCATTTACTGGTCATCTCTGTTTTGGATCAACTCCTGTTTGTTTTTGGCTTTAGCAATACTGATAGATTATTGACCGATTGAAAACAGACACTGACAGATGAAAGGAAGGGCAACATGATCAGTGACGTCAATGCAAAATTACTGCCGGCACCCTTTCCACTCTTTCATGGGGGGCTCTACATGTATCAGCGTTTAACAGAACAGGTTCTGTCATAATCTGTGGAATCATCTGATGACGGTGTAAAAGGAGTGCGCTCTTCGACGCTATAGTAGGATCTTGGCCCTCAGCTCGGTTCTTTCCAGCTGGCGTAGACATTACCTTGTTAGGCTGTGTTCCCACTTCAGTTATTTGGTCAGTTTTGCCCGTTTAACTGCCCAGAGAAGTGAAGTGTGAAGCGATTCTAAGAGCGGCGGCTGTCATCTGCGTGTCATACTAAAACACAGCATTGTTTCAAGACCAAACCCCATATTGGAGCATGGCATATGTTCTACAACACCCTACAGGCTCTCCGCAGCCAGGAAATAGCTGTTTAACGTGATTTGCTATGAATAAATCCGGGTCGAAGCGATTTGTTGCGGAATATTTGGCGAATCTGGGTAACCGAATTTTTGAGAAATTCGGCCATCTTAAGTGACAATACATGACCAACAACTGGTAAAGAGGGAGAGAGGACCCTGCTCGCGAAGGCTTACAATCTACAAGGAGGGAGGAAAGAGACAGAAGGTGAGGGATGCCAATGTCTGGTTAAAATATGTAGAATTGATAGTGTTGGGCATTAAAAATAGTAATAAATGAAACAGAATATGTATTTTCCCCCTAAAAACCTTTTTTTTTCTTTTTTTTTAACTGGTTGATAATTAAATCCTTCTGTGAACTCAAAGATGCTTTCTTTCTACATGAGAAATCAATGGTTTTGGTTAACATTTTCCAAGAAGTTAATTTGAAATTGTCTAATTTTTTTTAAAAAAAGGGGATCTTTGTCAGTTTTTTCCCAAAGGCGTTTGCCCGAATGGTATTTTTTTTTTCCAGGGTAAATGTGGCAGTGGTAAAATTCAAAAAAAAGGTTGCTGAAAACTTTTTTAAGACGCAGACTGGCCCGGGGGAGAAAAAGGGAAAACTGGAATTGCTGACTGAACCATAGGAACAATGGAGGAACTGGAGCTGCAGACTGGCGCGCAGGAGCAACAAAGGAACTGGAATAATAACACAAAAACCATAGGGGTCCAAAAACTGGGAAAAGGCCCAACTCGAGATGACCGGGGCAGGTACAAGCAGAAGGGGGACCATCAACACCACGGCTAAGCAAAGAAAGATCAGACAGGGGGGGGTCAGGAAACCAGTCGGCGACATCGCTGGGGGACCGGGGAACAAAAAAATCACAGACCGGAGGGCTTCAGCAAGGCAAGACCCTAATAACTACCCCAATATCAGGCCCGGGACGGGAGCCGGGGCTGGGCATACAGCTGGCCTATAGTGAAGAGCAAACCTGGACGTGCAAAGAGGCGGGGGTTAACGCTCCTTGCTGGATGAAAACAGCAGTCAGAGAAAAAGCCCGGGATTCCAAACCCCCTCCAGGTAAAAAGGGGAAATTGCTGTCAGACAGGAGGCAGGGAGATTTATAAATCATGACCAGAATCAATTATTTGACTGCTTATCCCAAACTGTGATAATATCTTATAAGTGTTGGATGTCAAGTACACGGGGGTTTTATATTTTAAAAACCCCCTTCCCGAAAGGGCAACCCCATAAGTCCTAGTTGGAGCTGCGTTCCCGCAAATGGACGTATGGGTACGTACTGGAGATCGTGCAGTTTTACCAGCGAGCCCCGCATGATCACAACATGGGACTAGCTGTATATTGCCCCTGGCCTCATGCTGCATCACCCGCGGCTGGAGTAAGCTTTGACCGCGGGTGAATAACCCCTTATCTGCAGCAACTAAGCCGCAGACAGGAGAAGTGAGCTGTCATGCCATTGCTGTCTCCTACCAGACAGCCCAGGAAGTGAAAGAAACACTTCCGGCGGGGTGTGCATCTCATCCTGATTGCAGTGGGCATTTCCCCGGGCAGGTGATTGTTTGTCGCCAGGAGACCCGTATACAGCAAAATACATCCCCGCTCTCTTTTGGTAGTGATCTGAAGATCGTTGATACAAATCCTCACTGTGGAAAAGTGAAAGAAGTGTAACATATAAAAAAAAATAGAAAAAGTAAAAAACACAAATATCAAAAATTATATAAAAACATGTACAACGCCCTTTTCCCTTTTGCAAATACCAATCACCCCAAAAAAGATTAAAAAAATAAAGTACCTATATTTGGTATCGCTGTGTGCGTAACGACCCACCCTATAAATATGTCATGTTAATTAACCCGCATAGTGAACGCCGTTAAAAAAAAAAAAAAAGCAAAACAAAGAATTGTGATTTTCGTTCATCCCAAGACTAAAAAGGAATAAAAAAGGGTCCCAAAAATCATATAAAACCAAAATTGCAGCAATTAAAACATCATTCATGCCCCACACAAAAAAGTCCCTTTCACAGCTTGATTGAAAAAAAAAAAAAAGTTTTGGCTATTAGAAGTGCGATGCATAATTATTTTTACACAATAAAAACCTTTTTTTTTAAAACACAAAAAAAAAATTTAAAAAAACTGGGGATCCCGTAATTGTATCGACCCACAGAGTAAAACTAACTTGTCATGTGTTCTGCACGGTGAGTGCTGTTAAAAATAAAAAACACGACTAGGATTGCAGTATTTTCTTCACCCTGCCTTCCAAATAACGGTTGTAAAACCGATCAAAAAGATTTGTCCCCCAAGAAAGGATAGCAATAAAAACATCAACTCATCCCACAAAAAACAACCCCCCAAACACATCTCTGTACACAGAAAAATAAAAAACTTATGGCTCTCAGAATATTACAATGCAAAAATTTTTTTTGAAGAAAAGTGTTTTTATTGTATAAAAGCAGTAAAACATAAAGAATATACAAATTGGGTATCTCTGTAATCATATTGACCTGCTGAGTAAAGCTAGAATGTAATTTATACTGCATGGTGACCACTGTAAGTAAATAAAAATAAAAAAAACACTACCAGGATTGCTGTATTTTGTTCAAAAAACCTCACAAAAACCTTGATAAAAAGTGATCAAAGTGTCATATGCACCCCATAATGGTACCAATAAAAATTTCAACTCATCCCACAAAAAACAAACCCATAATCAGTTCCATATACAGAAAAATAAAAAAAGTTATGGCTGTCCGAATAGGACAACATAAAAACGCAATTTTTTATAGACATATTTCTATTTTGTAAAGGTAATAAAACATAAAAAATTATATAAAATTTATATAATTGTAATTGTACTGACCCACATAATATAGGTAGAGATGGGCGAATTTCTCAAAAATTCGGTTGGTCACTTCGCCGAATTTCCCGACAAAAATAAATTCGGTCTGAATTACTTTCGGGACAAATTTCGCGTTAAAAAACAGCTATTTTCCAGGCTGCACAGAGCCATGCAGGGTGCTGTAGAACGTTGTGCCATGCTTAAATATGCAGAGAGAGCTTGGTTTGGTCTTCATAAAATGTTGTGTTTAGTATGACACGCACATGACTGCCGCCGTCTTAGAATCGCTTCACTATAAAATTCCCTGGGAAACTTAAGAGGGCAAACTGACCAAAAAACTGAAGGGGAATTGTAGCCTGATAAAGTCATGGCAGCAAAGTTTTTGGAGGAAAAAAACACAAAATAGGCCCAGGTGGCACACATGACAGAAAATGGGAGGTACGGCGGGAGAAGCGCATGAGGTCAGACAGTGGCACAATGATATTCTGGAGGTGGCAAAAACAGCAGTAGGCCACAGAGTGGCACATGACACAGTGTGGAGGTCACGGCAGCCCGCAACATGAAGTCAGAGGTGGCACAATGAATTTCTGGAGGGTGGCAAAAGCAGTAGTAGGCCACAGAGTGGCACAAAGACAGAGAGTGGAGGTCACGGCCGCGAAGCAGCATTGAGGTCAGACAGTGGCACAATGACATTTGGAGGGGGCAAAAACAGCAGTAGGCCACAGAGTGGCACAATGACAAAAGTGTGGAGGTTCCCCGGCAGCAGCAACATGAAGTCAGAGAGTGGCACAATAGTTCTGGAGGTGGCCCAAAACAGTAGTAGGCCACAGAGTGGCACAATGACAGAGAGGGAGGTACGGGGAAACAGCATGAGGTCAGCAGTGGCACAATAATTCTGGAGTGGCAAAACAGAGTAGGCCACAGAGTGGCACCAATGACACAGTGTGGGTACGGCAGCAGGCCCCGCAGCAACATGAAGGTCAGAAGTGGAAAAATGACTTCTGGGGGGTGGCAAAACAGAGTAGGCCACAGAGTGGCACAATGACAGAGAGTGGAGGTGCGGGGGGAGCAGCATGAGGTCAGACAGTGGCACGACATTCTGGATTTGCAAAAACAGGAGTAGGCCACAGAGTGGCACAATGACACAGTGTGTAAGTTACGGCAGCAGCCCCACAGCGCAGAGGTAGACAATGCCCCAATGACTTCTGGGGGTGCAAAAAAAGAGTAGGCCAAGAGTGCACATGACAGGTGGAGGTACGGCGCAGAGCATGAGGTCAGACAGTGGCACAATGACATTTGAGGTGCAAAAACGGAGTGGGCCCCAGAGTGGCACAATGACACAGTGTGTAAGTTACGGCAGCAGGCCACAAGCACTGCAGAATGAGGTCAGACAGTGGCAAATGACATTCTGGAGGTGGCAAAAACGGAGTAGGGGCCAAAGAGTGGCACAATGAAAGGTAGGTACGGGCGGCCACGGCAGCAGCATGAGGTCAGACAGTGGCACCCAAAGACATTCTGGAAAGGGGGCAAAAACGGAGTAGGCCACAGATGGCACAATGAAGAGAGTTGAGGTGACGGTGGCAGCAGCATGAGGTCAGACAGTGGCACAATGACATTCTGGAGGTGGCAAAAAACTGGGGTGGCCACAGAGTGGCACAATGACAGAAAGTTGGGGAGGTGACGCGGCAGGAGCAACAGCATGAGGTCAGAGAGTGGCACAATGACACAGTGTGGATGTCACGGCACCAGCAACAGCAGCATGAGGTCATAAAGGGACAATGACAGAGTGGGGGAGTGGGTGGCAATACCATCCCGGTAAAGATGGTTGGTGGCAGATGGAGGAACTGTCAGCAGATGTGTGGCATCAGGCGGGTGGCGGATCAGAATAGTGGCTGAGGCAGGTAGTTTGAACCCAGACTCATTTATCACAGTTTGGGTGAGGCTCATGGCTGAAAGTAGTCTGGCGCCCAAGGCATTGGTGTGTGGAAATCCTGGCCGATCCAAAGCCTGATTCATCTTGACAAAGGTCAGTCGTTTCACAATTTTCCCCTGGACAAGCGGGTTCTCCCTTGGGTAACAAAAGGCCCCCGCCGCACTGAACACCCGCTCTGATGCACACTACTTTGGGCCGGGCAGGACAGCTTCTCCACTCAAACTGGCAAGTTGCGGCCACATATCCCTTTTGGCTGCCCAGTAGTCCAGCGAAACTTCTAACTGGGGGTGGCAGAGTCTGTCCAAGAAAGGGCCCCCACCTGTTGGTTTTAGGGGCTGCTCCAGGTCCTGCTGCTGCTGCTGGCGACTGCCCTCCTCACTAGACAGGTGATGGAAGCTGCTCATCAGTGACTCCAGACTTAGGTTGCTGCTGATGAGCTGGTACTTTCTCCTACCCCCCCACCTCACCCAGCACCACGGCAGTAGTACGTGAGCGCTGAAGAAAACCCCCCGGTCAACCTGTCAGAGGAAGGGACGGGTGCGAACATAGGCAGGGCGGCCAACTGACTACGGAGGATTTCCCTATAGTATTTGAGTTGTCCCCCCTCTCAATAGCTGGGAAAAAGGCTCCCCTTTTGGACCGGTAGCGAGGGTCCAATAGGGTGGAGACCAGAAGTCATCCCTCTGTCGGAAAGCTGACTATTCGTCTGTCACTAGCCAGGCAAATCAGCATGCTGCGGGGGATATCTGCACAAGTGAAATCCGATGGGCTCCCTGCCCCCATCTCCACTGTATACTGCCACATGCTTGCGGGTCATCTGCCTCGTCTTCCTCATCTCCATCTACCTCCTCCAGCTGCTCCTGCTCCTCCTCCCTTTTTACTGGGTAGAAAAAACCAATCATTTCACCAGACAATCTTCTGCTTCCCAAAGTCCTCCTCCTCCTCCATTTCAGTCCCCAAACCAGACTCATGTGGCCGCGAGATGTAGTCGCCACGTCTCCAGTCCCCTGCCCCGACAGATTTTTCAGCATCTGTTCCAGGATGAAGCAGTGGAATGACGTTATTCATCCCCCTGTTCTGGCGACTGAC